>JACYXH010000479.1:3356010-3578510 GCA_026745465.1 Lota lota | reverse complement strand
CCGCTCATCTCTTCACAAAGCGGCAGGGCTGGAGAAAGCTACTTAACCCAATCACCATGTTTAATAGGAAGCCCAGAAGAGGACAGTGCAGCGAAGGAGGCACAATGATGGCATTGTGGCCCAAGTGTGTGTGTGCTGTGTGTTTGTTTCTGCGCGTGTGCATCTGCGTGTGTGTGTGTGTGCGTCTGCTTGTGTGCGTGTGTAACATAGCCACGCCGAACTAAGATGTGTCTGAGTGCCAATGGCCTGACCCAACATGCCCCACGTTTCAGATGCCCAGTTGCACTAACCTCCTCCTTCACAGCTTCTCAGGTAAAATGAGAACCCCACCCAAATCCCAGGCTCCACCCTAAGCCCACACCTCTCCCTGTGCCAGGCTGGAAAGCTTGAGCTCACCCCGTGGTTAACTATTGCAAAACATGAGGCGAGAAAGGAGCAGTGCAACCTAACCGTCTTAAGTAGGTAATTAAAAAACGCACTCTCCATATTTGTATTGGGTAGGCTGACGTTCTGGTGGCTTATGTCTCACTATGCCCTACCATCTGTCAAAGGGAATGGAAGAGAGATGGATAGAAAGCACAGGGAGAGAGATGGATAGAAAGCACAGGGAGAGAGACTGATAGATACAGGGAGGGACACCAGGGGAGAGAGAGAGAGAGAGTGAGCGAGCATTGGAGACAGTGAGAGAGACGGGGGGGGGGGGGGAAAGAGACTGATAAAGAATGGGGAAAAGAGAAAGAGAGGGTGAGAGAGACATGGACAGAGTGACAGACATGGAGAGTGAGAGAGAAATGGGAAGAGTGAGAGACAGAGAGAGGGGGAGAGTGAGATAGAGACCGGGGTGAGAGTGAGAGAGAGCGGGGGAGAGTGAGAGAGGACAGGGGGTGAGAGTGAAATAGAGGGGGAGAGATAGAGAGCAGGGGGTAAAAGTGTGAGAGTGTGAGAGAAAAGTGTGAGAGTGTGAGAGAGAGAGAGAGAGAGAGAGAGAGAGAGAGAGAGAGAGAGAGAGAGAGAGAGAGAGAGAGAGAGAGAGACAGGGAGTGTAAGAGAGAGAGGGGAGTGTTGAGGGCTGTTCAAGTGGGGACAAAATCCCAGGAGAGAAAGGGAAGGAGTCTGCGTGCCCGCGTGCGTGCGTGTGCATATGTGTGTGGGGAGGGGGGGCGGGGTGGTGGCTGTGAGGGTCTCTCTGGGAAGCCTCACCCAGATTAGTCACACAGAATTAATGGCAGTAGAGAACAATGACCACCAAGCTTCTGGCAACCCCAGCTGTCGCTCCGTGAAAGAAAAGAAAAACAAGATTTAAGGGAGAGAGAGGGAGAGAGAGCGAGAGAGAGAGCTGGTTGTAGCAGAGGGGTGAAGGCAGACAGACAAACAGGACACATACACACGAACAGACACATACACACAAACACACACGCAGTGATCCCTCTCCCCATAAATGTCCAAACGTTTTGGCTGGCTATGGAATTTATGCTTTCAAGGACCATGAGTCAAAATGTTCATAACAAATACAGCAAACGTTTACCAACCTTAATCATTCATTTTGATAATAAATTTTGCCATCCGTTTTTGGTAGTTTGTTGTTAATGTTCCGATTTTAAACTTACTTGCACTCCTCATTGCCGTCCGGCGTCGCCTCACACTTCCCATCGTTCAAACACACTTCTGTGGGCATGGAGCATCTTAGCCCTGCGAATTAAAAGTTTTTACAGGGACGCTATTTCACGACTCGAGCTTTCATTGGCGATTCATGTGATGTACAAGTAGTTTCAGGTAAAACATTCCTAGTTTTTATAGTTCATTTTTTTATGTATCAACAAAAGGAAAACGTCAGACATTTAGGCTAGGTGTGACCACTGACTCCTAAAGCAATTTGTTGTAAATGCAACGTAACGCGAGATGGTTATAGATATGCTTCCAGTGGGCAGCTGTCTCAAAGAATGGGCCATATCTGGCTAGTAAGTTAACACAGCATTGAAAAAAAAATCGGACTCAAAACTGCAAAAGCATGACTTTACATAGTTGTGAGAAAATCACTTGTCTGCTGGCAGCGCCGTGAACAAGCATGCAACAGATGTCTGTCTCTGGGCGGCCGCATACGTTTAGCATGCAGGGAAACAATGTCCATGGGACACTCGTTCCTTTATAAAGATATCTTATCATTCTCAACATGTGTCTCAAAAGTAACGAATTCAAATAAAGTAGAGAATTCAAATAAATCACAACGATAAAGTGCTGGCGCGCGATTCGAAATGAAGTAATCAAAGTAGGACCGTTCATCTGTGAACATGTTTCAAAGTGTAAGAATGTAACCACTACTTCCGACTGAAATGGATACAAGAAAATACTTTGGGTTAATCTACGTCACATTAAGATATTTTGTTCATGTTAACTTATATTGGGGCCATAATGGCATTGTCGTGTGTCGCTTACCTTGTGTCAGTGCTATCAGCGACAACAACAAAATAAGTTTCCCAAAGAAAATATGCATTCCTTCTAATTTAAAATGTTATAATTCCACGTGAGTAAGAGTCATAGATCCGATCTTGCAAATCATCCTCGAATACCGGTAGATCCACAGAAAGTCCCGCGTCTCTGGTCTCCCTGCGTCTTGTCACTTGAGCTCCAGAGTTGAGAATGAGTTTTGGGAAGCTGTTCTCCATTCCCTCTCCTCACGTCTGTGGGCGTCATTCCTCCTCCGCGCGTAATTTGAACATCCATCATCAAGTAGTGCCTCACTAATATTCTTTACTTTAGTTGCATACCAACTTGAAAACTTTTTGCTTGGGAAAGCATTTTATTATAAACGTTATGACTTTTTAAACTTCCTAAATTGAAACGTCCAACTTTATTGTAGTGGTGTTAACTTTATCAGCAAAGTTTCAAACTACCTATCTACTTAATTGTATTCATACATTTAAGTCACAAAATGTTTAATAGGCCTATATAAATAGCTCAGTTTGGCTAATAAATAAAATTCAGTAAACATTGAGTTGCCTATAGAAGTGAAGAGAAAGCTATATGAAACACTTTAGCCAATATTGCAGTTTAGCTGTGCCACACTGCTTCTAGTCACCTTATAGGTCAACAGCATTAAAATCCATGTATGTAAATACTCAAAAATAGGTATCTACTTCCCATCTACAGATTAAATAAAGGTCCACCACTGCAGTGGGAAAATGTAATATGATTAACCTGTGTCAACAAGTGGCATCGTACACATTGATAAGTAAATGCTGACAGCAATGCAGGTAAGTCTCTTCATGCTGAATCATCTAAGGTTGTGGCGGTTTCCCATCCAGAGAGTTCTCAGGCTCCCTGCTACAGCAAAACGAGTGGTTCCCAATGTTTTTTGACCTGTGACCCTATGTTTCGGTCAGAAATTCTTGAAACCCGTCGAGAACGTCTTACATTGTTGTTGTGCATCTGATTCCCTGCACATTGTTTTAACCCCATCACCATTTGCCTGTAATATCATCATATCCCAGTTAAGTTAGCTCCTTGGTTGGTATATAACGACTGTTGGTAGCTAAGGGGCCTTTACAGTAAACAGTAAAAAATATTACATGTCAACACCTTATAAGTCAGTAACCCCCCGCGACTCCATATCGGGACCCCACTTGTGGTCCCAACCCTAATGTTGGGAACCCTTGAGCTAAGCTGTCAAACACAGGCCAAACATGTTGCATGAAAAAGAAGACCACAATTGAACATCTATAGCCTATTTAATGTTTTCCTCAAAAATTACAAGGGGAAAACAAAACATGTATTATAGAGTTTTTAAAACTTTGTTTAAAGCCCTTTTAAAGCCTGTGAATGAAGAGGTAAATAAATTGTTGAACTTCATTTAAGAATAGGAAATGGATGGGAGAAGTTATGACCTTTTTAATTGACTTGAAAAGTAATGGTGTGTAGCTGCACTATATATGTCGAGTCAACCAACAAGAAAATGAATCATGTCAGAGGGACCCGATGTTCTTGTGTCTCCAGGGGAACTTATTTGTTTTCATAAATCATGATGACAGCCTTTGGGGAGCCTGCCAACAGGTGACAGGTAAAACACCTGTCGCAGAGTGCAGAGAGAAAGGGAGGGAAAACGTTTTCCCCCTGGGGGCACAGAGGTTATGTTTTTTGTTTATGTTTTTATTTTTATTATGTGGAAGAATTTGGAGGTGATTTAAGTGTACTTAACCTAATGGGTCTCACACACGCACACACACACACACGCACAAAGTTAAACACTGACACACACACACACACATATGCACACATGCACACACAGAGATACACAGATGTTTTTAGATAATAAGAAGCAATTGTTAATACATAACAAATGCAAATATATAAATCTGTGACAGGGAGGCCGAAGGGGATACTGATGTTGAAAATCCTGTTGGAAAAATAAAGTTTGTCCATTGTATGATTTTCTATTGTGCTGTGATCCTGTGTGATGTGGGGGGGTGCTTTATTGTGTCACAATGTGAACCTTAGTATAAACAGGATTGGTGTTGTTTTTCCTTTGCATTGTGCTAACCTGGTGGGGTAGCGACCCCCCCCCCCCCCCCCCCCATACTAGTAGCAGCCAGATGCACCGACCTGTTCCACTTTCACAGACTTCAACCAACGCATCTATTTACCCCGTCCAATGCAGTCACCTTCATCCTCCTCCTCCTCCTCTACTCCTCCTCCTCTTCTGTTTCCTCCACCTCCTCCTCCGAGACATAAGCTCTCCCTTCTCCACCTCCTGTTCCTCAACCATTTCTTCTTCTTCCACCACCACCTCCTTCTCCACCTCCTCTGAGTTACACATGGCCTACATCTTCTGAGACACATGTTCTCCCTCTGCCACCTCCTCTTCCTCCTACTCCTCCCCTCTTCCTCCTCCTTCTCCTTATTCTCCTCATTCTCCTCCACATCCACCTCCAATACATTTGTGCTCCGTCCTCCACCTTCTCTTCCTTCTCTTCCTCTACCTCCTCCTCCTACCCCATGTCTTCCGAGATACATGTGCTCCCTCCTCCTCCACCTCCTCTTCCCCCTACTCATCCTCGCTTCCAAGTAACAGATGTGCTCCCTGCTCCTCCTCCTCTTCCTCCTCTTCCTCCTCTTCCTCATCCTCCTCTTCCTCCCTTTGGGGTGTAATTGCACACGCAGCGTTATTGGTTGTGGGCGATTGGACCACCACAGCCTCATGTGGTTCCTTCTGTGGTGACGTGACGTGGACACAGCGTAGCACTAATTTTGCTCCAAGGTTATAGAGGGGTTTCTAAAAATATATGAACACATGGCGGGGGAGGTGTTCTGTATAGAAAAACACCACCACCAAATGGTTCCACGTGATTTTCAACCAGAAAACAATAGACAATGTGTTCTCAATCACTCCATCAAAAAGCAGACCTACAATAGGAGTCCATTATCTATTATACATCTTTGTGGGCAATGTATATGCTATAGCTTTTCTGCTCTGGGGCCCCGGCTACTTCCTAATGCTGGAATGGTGACTTCAGGGATTCCGTCCATGTAGTGAGTGGTTTATCTCAGGGGAGGGCTCTAGCAGAGTTTTGTTTTAGCTGGTGCTTAGCTCCTGGGGGGTTAATCCTTCAGCAATCAGTGCCTGACCAAACATTTACACTACACTACTCACTCACTAGTCTAGTGAACACCCATAGACAGGCCCCTGAGGGCACCTGACACAGATACCCACAGGCATTGTTGAACAGTATGTGGATGGGTGTGGTTGAGGCGTGGCTAGGGAGATATGACTGGACATGTATCTTAAAGTGTTAACGTATGGCCAAACATGGCATAACAATCTATTTTAGAAGAGAGATCTAGACAAAAATCAAGAAAACGATTGTCCAAAAACATGGTATTCAGAATAATTTCCCGCTCCATCTATGTCAACCACTTTTCAAAGTCTTCAAGATATGTTCCATGGGTTTTACTACTCTCTAAGATACACTATGCACTATATTTTATGCCCATTTTGCCCATTTCAACAGTCCCTGTTGGAGCGGCAGGGAGTTCAGTCATCTGGCAGAGTTTACTGGCAATCTGTCATTGTAAAGCGACACCCTAATCCCTAAAGGCTAAAATATGAATGGATGAACAGTTTTGCTGTTGATAAAGATTTAAGGATACCATCTGCGGAGAAAGAAGAGGTCTGTTCGTGGCCAACAGGTGTGAGCGGGCAGTGGCAGCTTGCCCGGGCCAGATGTGGTGCATAAAATACATGTTGGGGCATGTTTCAGGAACATGTTTAAGAAACCCAGGCCCATTTAAAGTCAGTTGTTTTCCATCCATCAGTTTAACATAATTTGGCATTGTTGGAGGAGTTGAGGATGTGGTTCAGCTCTGATGACTAAAAAGACCATTCATGCTTCACCCACGAATGTTTTCAGATTTAGGAGTCAGACGTTTGTAAGGACTTTGGTTTGCCTCGGTCAACAATGTGACAACAAGTGACGGCTGAAGGCAGGTGACAGGTGTTGGCACTTCAAAAGAAGGGATTAACAGATAATGGATGATAATGGTGTTTACAAATTGCACCTCTGCATTTACAGTCCTACATATCATATACTAATTTACCCACGTGTTGAACCTCTGTATTTTATTTCCTTTAACATCCACACCTGACGTCATTTCCGACACTCACACAAGCTCAGAAAGGGAGAGACAGAATGGTGGTGGTGAGATAGAAACACAGATGCAGCAAGTATTGCTTTTACGCTTATGTCGCTTTTCTCGCTGAGCAAGCCTGAGTGGCTCTGACCTTGTTCCCAGGCGTTCTCAGCTCAATAGAAAATGCCTGGAAAAGGGGTGCCCCGAATGTGCTGTTCATGGTGAGGCAGAGGGAGGGACTTCCAAGCGAGTGATGTCTGTTTCCGTTAAATGTTTCAGATATTGCTTCGTCAATTTCTTCCTCAAAAACTCAGTATTTCTTCTCCTTGTCGTCCTTCTCCTCTTCTTCTTCTTACTCCTGGGAGCATTATCTGACACAGCTCACATGAAGTAAGAGATGGAGAATTGTGTCTCAGTAGTGGTAGAGACCAGAGTGGACCTGATGTAGCTCATAATACCCAGCAGCACCCTTTCCCAGCCATGTCATCCCTGACAACTAGAGCCACTCTAATCCCTTGACCCGTCAACTGATCACTTTCCTGTGTTTGGCCCCTGGGTGCCGATCCTCTCACCCTGTCAGTTCACAGCTTCTAACACTGCCCTGGGTGTGTCTGTGTCTGTGTTTGTGTCTGTTTTTGAGAGATTGTGCTTTATGGTGTGTTTAGACAAAAAGAGTAGGCACATCAAATGCAGAGACCAACCAACCCTGCCACTACATTATTGCACTCCTAAACAAATCAACAATTATTTTTGCATTGACAAATAAGCATGCAAAATGTGGCACATACAGGGACATAATGCAGTTCAAGAGCTCTCTCTCTCTCTCACACACACACACACACACACACGCACACACACGCTTTACTCTCAACCTCAAAAGGTCCCTTAGTTTTTTTGTGAAGGGTCATTTGGGGGCTTCTGCTCTTAATGACAGCCTTGTGGCGGCCCTCCTGTCAGGACTATAAAGCAGCTCGTAGTTCCTCCAGCCTCCTTCTCATTACCCAAGCCCGTACTTACTCATTCATAGCCCTCAACATACGGATCACTGGAGGTCTGATCGCGGATTCCTTCTTACGTCTCCTATTAGACTCTCACTACTTGGGCATAGGATCATGTATTGTACCACTGCAGGCCATTATTCATATGACAGACCAGGCTTAACAGATGAATAATGGGATATATTACTCAGAGAATGTAAACAGTGGAGTTTAAAGATATGATAGACTGGGCTTAACAGGTGAACAATAGGATGTATTAGACAGAGACTGTGGATAGTGGAGTTTAAAGATGTGATAGACCGGGCTTAACAGATTAATAGTGGGATATATCACACAGAAAATATAAACAGTGGAGTTTAAATATAGAGGTGTTTTCATGCTCATCTGCAGGGCAGCTTGAAACCTGATTCGGAACAGCTTAAAGGCATCTATCATTAGACTGAATGGAGCTACAAAGGGACAGATGTGTCCCCATGACGATAGCAAAACACAACAAGAGGAAGCATCCGGTCGGTCTGTGACTGATCATCTATCAATCAATAACTCGCACATTCTCATCAGCTTCACCATGCAAATTACTTTCCTTAAAGAAATTCAAGAAAAGAGACAGGCCAGAATTCAGGTGCATTTCCAAAATGGTAAATTGATCATTTAATCCTTTACCATTTTGGAAATGGACCTGAATCTGTGGATTGTCGCATTAAAGTTGAATGCGACAATCCACAGTAAAAGAAACCCATTTAAAGACCCATGAGCTTCTCACTCTTCATGCCGTTCTGTAGTTTTACTGGAGTATTGGGGGACATCTTGCATTGTGAATGTTAGCACCTCCTTGCCACCAAGACAATACACACATTGAGAAAAGCGGAGGCGCCAAACACACCTGAGAGCAGGAAGAACACTCCATTGTATTCTAGACAAATTATTTCCTCTGCATATCAAACAGAGATAGGCATCCTGCGATTTGCGTATTGTTCTCAGAGGGCTTTCTCTGTCTTAATAGTTGGATCGTTGTGGGTATTCCACCCAATATAAGGAAATCCAGGCCAGAGTCCTTGGCTCCTTGTTTCCTGTAGTGGCAGGGTAAGAGGACAGGGGAGGGAGGGCTGAGTGCTAAAAGGGATTGTGTGAAATGAGGTATGGAATGCTAGATGACAGGCTATGCCAACTAATATCAGTACAGGGTTACTCTGATGACCCTGTAGTCTCTCTCAGTCTCTAGTCGTTATTCTTTAGGGGTTTCCCCTTAATATATTTATAGGGTGGGAGAATATAGAACTGCAGAGAACTGCTCCAATACAGAGACTTCGTCCCACGGTAAAGATATGTTTGTCTTATAAGGAATCGTATGATAAATAACAACAACAAAATGTCACTGCTGATCTTTAGTAATACATGTGGGGCTGTGCTATCAGAAGAGTTTTTAGATAAGGAGTTCAACACCTTTTCTATGCTTTTACATGAGAGTAAAAGAGTGATGACGTTAGGGTTAGCCAATTAAATTAACTTTAAGGTAAATGTGAATTTGACCTTAAGGTGAATGCATTCACATTATTTAGCTTTGTTTTGTATCTTTATATCTTTTAAAAGCTTCAAATTATAACCTTCTATCTCATGAACTGCTGTCTTTGCAAAAAAACACTGTTTTTTAAATCAGATAAGCACTGCTCTGTGCCATGTAAACACTCTACAAAGCAAAAATAAAAAAATAAAAACAGTAACACTGCAGGAATGGGTTTAAACTTTAAACCTCCCGATAAGCACTTCCATGTTTGTGATCTTCATGCTAATTAGCTTCATCACTTGTTGATGGGTGATACACATTAAGGCTACCTATATGTCACTCATAAGCCATCCATCACAGCTGCTTCCCAACATTGTGATGGCAGCGTCTTTACGTCTGCGTGCACACGAGCACACAGCCCTGCCGACTACCAGGCTCAGGGGCTCCATGGCAGGACGGGGTCGGGGTTGGGGGGGGGGGGGGTGGGGGGGGGGGGGGGGGGGGGCTGGGGGCGTGGGACACTGCAGAAGTCCAGGGTCTGTTTTTGGACGCATGGTCGCAAACAGGAAGTCACCGCAAGCACAGTCACACAAGGACGCTTCCTGCCTTTGTCTGCCGGGGTTTGGGGTTGGGTTCAGCTCTGCACTCCCACAGGTCCCTCTGGTCGGACCAACATCTGGTACCCACGACAGGTCCCTCTTATCGGACCCAGTCCCCACCATTAAACACCCTTGATTAAACCTTACTCTGTTTAATCATAATGGTCCAACGGGTGTCTTACCATTTCTTGTTCCATAGGCCATAGTCTTTAGAAGTTAACATTTAACCTTTCATATAAACAAAGGTAAGCTATGAGAAATGGAATGAGAGACACTGTCTCATGTGCTATAGCCAGACTGCTCTCAGTATTGAGCTCAACACCTTCTCATTTCATGTTGAGTTGGACCATCTGAGTACACAGGCAACAAGATGACCTCACAACTCAGCCCAGTGCCCACCTCAAGAGTGTCAGGGAGGGAAGAGGTGGACGTGAGTTCAATAGTTTGCTAGTTAATGGTTGAAGATCAAATGTACAAAATCCATTAAAACAACATTAATTCCAATAGACAATGCATTGCATGTTAGATTGAAAATAATATCAAACAATGACCATGGCCCAAAATAGTTTTTATAATATATTGTGTTTCCATTTGTACAACAAATGAACATTGACTGTTTAGTATTTGTTTACTTACTCATATTCAATACCTAAAACCTTTAATGGCATTGTATGAATACATTTCTGATGATATTTCAATATACAGTACACAGTCCCATGCATGTCCAAAGAAATGAATGGTGTTTTTGTGACAAACTATTCCAACTCTTTGAGCTGTTGTCACTTGCATCACTGGGGAACTTCTGGAGCCTTCTCCTGTGTTTGGTTTTGAAATGTTTCCTAACTCTTAACTGAAAGTATCCTTTCCCGAGGGCAAAGCCAAGGGAAAAGGGCTTGAGCCTAGGAGACTTTGGGAAATATGTGGCCTTTCCATCATAAAATAATTCGCAAGAGACTATTTGGACCTTGGTTCCTTGTTTGCTGTACATTTTCCTTCCTCTAAATTGTAAACAGAAATTTTTAAAATACTTTAAACCCCATCCCCTCATATGTGTATATACAGTATATATATGTGCCAATTTTTTTAAGTCAGCCACAACCACCACCAATTCACCTAAAGCTAATTCAAATTTTCATTCACTCTCACTTTAAACCATTCTGTTCCTTCAGTCCATTTTCTCATTCAATCGGCCTTATTCACCTAGTGGCGATCTTGGTTCTAAACACTAACTGGGTGGGGGAACTGAATGTTGAATTCAGCATTTTGTTCCCCAAAGCCAACTAGCGTTTAGATCCAACAAGAAACGAAGTTAGGGGAAAAAGGCCAATGTGTAAAACTTTCCCCAAATTGATGTCTGCCTAAAATTACCAGTTTGATAATTATTATGTATTCCTTAATAAGTCATGACAAATCCATGAGTCAGTGTTCCTGTAACATTGTCAGTGGAATCCAGAATTCTCAGTAGAAAAATAATTAGGTTGAAAGCAGCGTCCACACTTGCCAGCGGTTTGAGGACACTGTGGCCATTGTACACGTCCCTCAATCTCATGTTTGAGCTCTGCGAACATACTTCAATTTGAGTAGAATATGTTTTGACATGGATCCAAAGGAAACACCAAGAGGTCATTAAAATCAGGAAATCAACTCAAACAAATAGGTTTTAAGCATTCTATGTGATGTCATGGACTGGATTCAAGTTGTTTCCTTGCAACTTTTTTCCCAGTCACATATTGTTTGGATACATTTTGTGGCTTTCTGTCCTTTTAAAAAAAAAAACCTTTCCCTCCCCTTGATCGAGAGAGCCAATCACCTCTGTTGGTGTGTGTTGGTTTGTGCTGCGTCACGCTGCGAGGCTGGACAGGACATGAAGCTCCTGAAGAGAACAGCAGCAGACTTGGGGTCCAGGAATAGAAGATGGGAAGTTATGGACCGGACTACACGCAGACTTATGGCTGGTGGCCCACCGAGGACGTCTGCTCTTACGTGTCCTTTATTTTGTGTTATCTGCTCCTGCTGGTTCGATGCGATCCAGTCCTCGACTTACAATTTACACATTCACCAAGTTTGAAAGACTTTACTCTTACTCTTAGAGCCTGCTGTACTGGAAAAACAACCCAGAGAAACACTATGAGCTATTAAATGGGCATTAAATAGGATGAAGCACACCAGGACTCCAACAAGCCATTCATTCATGTATTATGATTATTGATCCAAGAGTTTGATAATGTGACAGCCCAACTCACCCAAACACATGCACACAAACACACACACACACACACACACACACACACACACACACACACACACACACACACACACACACACATACACATACACTGATGTTGCTGTGATAAGGGCCTATGGGACTGTGAGGGCCAGGTCTAGTGGACAGCCTGGGACAACCTGACTTGGTGAAGCAGAGGGAATTGTGGGTAAATATCTGCGACCCAGTCATGGGAATGAAACAGCTTCACATCAAGTTGTTGGTTCAGGGGTAGTGTCACTGGCTTCAATAGGCAAGATCATTACTGGGAAAGACCCTCTCTCTCTCTGTCTTTATGTCTCTCTTCCAGCTCCTGTCCATCACATCTCTCTCTCCCTCTCTCTGTCTTTATATCTCTCTTCCAGCTCCTGTCCATCACATCTCTCTCTCTGTCTATTTATGTCTCTCTGGCTGCTGATATCTGGCCCACTGGTTTCTGCCACTCAAACAGGACATGTATGTACATACATGTACGTATCTACATGACATATACATGTAGATAGACATGTTTGCACTATATACATGTGTATACTCTGTACTTATCTCATGAGAGACAGTAAGAGTGCACTTATTCCATCTGCAGCACAGTGATGCTTGCTGAAGGCTTTCATGTTCTATGGTTTATTAGTGAAGGATCTAGTGACACTTTGGACAGTGTGTGTGATTCCTGCATCTGTGTGTGTGTGTCTGTGCCTTAATTTGTGTGTAATCAGCCTTGCAATGTATTTGCCAGTCCATGCAATGTTTCTGCATCCATATAAGTGTCGGCCAAGTGTGTGTGTGTGTGTGTGTGTGTGTGTGTGTGTGTGTGTGTGTGTGTGTGTGTGTGTGTGTGTGTGTCCGCACATGTGTGTGTGTGTGCTTGCATGTGTGTGTGCACATGTGTATGTGTGTGTGTGTGTGTGCACATGTGTGTGCGTGAGTGTGTGTGTGTGTGCACATGCTTTTGTGTGTGCTTGCGTTCCTGTGCATGCACTGGTTTGCGAGTGTAATTTGGTAATTGTAGTTTGGGAGTGAGAAGGAAGGGGCCAGGATTAGCACTCCTGTGTGCTTTGTAATGTCTCCATGAGAACACTGTGGGAGCTCGGCACAACCTACCAGGCACCCACCCACCTGGCCTCCTCCTACCTACTACTTCCTACCTCCTACCTTCCTACTTCCTAGTTCCTACCTCCTACTTTCTACCTCCCGTCTCCTACCTCTGTTCCGCGGACCTCTCCCCTCCCACCTGCTACCTCTCACACCTCCTATCCCCCACCTCCCACCTTACCTCCCACCTTACCTCCCACCTTACCTCCCACCTCACCTCCCACCTCCCCACCTCCAGCCTCCCACCTCCCATTGCAGAGGAGAGCCAGGCTGCGTGTGGGACAGTAAACCACCGGAGGCGTTTCACATTGGACTCCAAACACTCCAAAGAACATGGAGGGCAAACAGCCCATAGACCTGTGTTTCAAACACTGAAGCATGCAAATGCATACATAACATAAGTTTCGTATTCATTTTCTTTTTACCTTACTGACTAAATTATATTCTGAAGTCTGTTGACTGTATTCAGTCAATTGTGAAATATATAAAATAGTTTCTTGAAATTAAATTAACATGTGTGACTATGACTATGTGTATGCAAATCTTTACAATCTGTCTAGAATTAAAAAAAGTTAAATATTATGTAAAAAAACACAAAGAAGCATATTTAATACATGTTGTTAAGTGCTACTTCACAACATCACTCCATAGGATGTAAGGTGCACAATCATGAAGGCCCATGTTTCCTCCTCGGTGGCCAATAATGACACCCAGCGCCGCTGTGTTCCCAGGAGCCTGTACTACACAGACGTGGTTTGTTTTCTGCAATTAAGTACTTCTTCTGGCTTATTGTACTCAACAGCTCACATTTGACGTCTTCGCTTTCTGCCCTGGGTCTCACGCATAAACGGCTCGATCAAAAGATTGTCGCCAAACTACTGTTTGTCTTGCGTTAGAATTCCCCTTCTAGAGAATTCCAGAGGCCCCTTCCATAATGTTTAGCCTCACTCGCTGTTTTTCTAATGTTGCTAATCCTGTTCTTAGCATCAAAACAGCTATTTGCGGCTCCAGCTACAGCATTGGTGGTCACAGGGTGTTTGAATATCCCACCCCCCCAACCGCACACCTCATCAAAACAGCGCCCAAAAAAACGGTCGTCAACTATTTGTCTCTTGACTGCGTTGTTTTCTTATCCTATTCATCGACGACGAGACACTTTTATGAAGGTGGGAAAACAACGTTGAACTCATAATTGGGCAGCTGTAATCCTTTAAACTACACCTGTGAGAAAGTTCTGGAGAGACAAAAGCACCCTTAAGATGCAATAATACTGAATTACCACATCGTATTCTATCACTTTCAACTAAACTAGGACCTTTATCAAGTGCAATCAATCATTAGAAAGGAATTAGTACATTTCCCATCACCAATTCAATGGTAGGTTTTATACGGGACCAAGTCTTAATTATTTAGATTGAGCTCCCATGGTTGTCCTTTGTCTTTTCTGGCTTGCTTATGTTTAAGATCTTTGTCCCACTAATGTCTGAGGCCCATAACCCTTTGTGTCTGTTAACTCAAATAAAGGAAATCCTTTATCAGAGGATTATTGCTGTACAATAGCTTGCAGTTAGCTGTTACCTCTTTGTTTTCTACTGTAAACCAGTAACAACAATCCCATTTGTTTAGAGTGTATTTATTTATTTATTCATGTATTTATTTTCACACGAGGGCAGCCTACTATGACTGATATCTTGATGTGTGTTAGGAATGATTTCTGTAAGTCCCAATACATTAAAATCATAATCAATAAGGTATGCATTGCACCATAAATGAATGGTTGGGAACACTGAATTTGAATCCTCGGCATGAATCCAACAAATGTTTTCTTCCAGAGCGTATTTGGTTCACACCTCATGGAATCCTTTAGAGGTGGAAGGAGTGGAACCCCCGCGTCTCCAGTCTGCGGTGGAACAGGATATGTTCTGTTGTTCACAGCAGACTGGGGAGAATGGCTCTTACACCTTGGTATAAGCACTAGTATACCCTGGCATTCTAGTCTGCTATTCCAAACACAACAATGCAATGTCAAAGATGTGTTTCATGTTACCGAAAATCTGCTGCACCGAGGCCACAGCCTCGCGACACCATCCATTCATGCAAGTTAGCGTTGTGCAATGAATATCCTGATCTGCAGAGAGAAACAGAATGTGAACTCACAAGATCAGGAGGGTCTCACAAAGCTACTGAGGTAACAAAGGTAACCACAAATATCTAGAGGTTACTGGGTTACTATGACCCAACGTCTGCCTCCTCCTATTACAAATACAAGACATGCATGACCAGGGTGGGATACCATAGTGAGATCTGTCTCCACCGCAGTCTCTCAAAGTCTTATCACATGCATCATCTTGTTTCCCACACTGCCACCACCACAGCGTCTCCAGCCTGCTCTGTTGGTGGATCATTGTGTAACTAGCACTGCTGACAGTCTTCATTGCATATCAGCATTATTATTATCATATTATTATATTTTGACTATTATTTTGATGATTATTGTCTGTTAGAGATGGTTTTTCTTGTTTTGTTGCACCTCGGAAAACAGGTATGTGTGTGTGTGTGGGTGTGTGGGTGTGTGGGTGTGTGGGTGTGTGGGTGTGTGTGTGTGTGACTTTGTATCTAGGAGACCATCGGACTCCAGTTTGGCTCACCTGACACCTGTCATCTGAGTCAACGGTTCTTCACGCACAAAGAGAATCGCCTGAGGATTAGCTGTCATTGTTTACACCCAAAACACAGCTCTTCTCATTCCTCACACAAAATATTATGTTTGGTTTTGGTATTTTGCTGAGGTGTCTGGGAAGAAAATGTTATCTTGGGTGCAAGCAAGGCCATATCTGTTTACATTTGTTGTTTGGTATTTAAACATAGACCATTGTTTCGCTGTGATCAAAAACATTTCGTTTTAAGTTACTAGGTTTTTGATTATGTGATGGGCACACCTTTACCTGGAATCCCACAACCACTTTATTTATTGCATGTGGATAATCCTATTTAGTTTAGGGGATGTGAATAATAACCCTTTTTTTTTGCACATTTGAATAATCCTATTTAGTTAACTGCATGTGTTCAATCCCATTTAGTCTATTGTATGTGAATAATCCCAGAGATCAATGGCATTTAATTAGAATGCCAGATGATTGCATTAATCTGAATGCTCCTGTGGATTTGTTCGTTTTTTATATTTATCTATTTATTTATATATTATATTATTATAGTATATATATATTATTATTATGTTTTTTTATGAAAATCGTTATTATTATTATGAAGAAGCAATACCCGTAGTAGTAGCAGCATTTTAAAAGGTTATTCCTTTTGGAAACAATGCATCGTTGTAGAATGTCGCGTAGAATGTCTAGACATACATTTGTGGTAAAATGTGTAAATCTTTAACACTCCACATACACTAGTTGCAGAAAATATCTAAGGAACTGTCATGGAAATATTAATCGTAATTATGATATAAAATGATATACGAATTATAGAAACCTTGTTAATATAATTACTAATAAATTGAAAAGGCATTTGTATACATTCTCCTTGCACCTAGAGATGTTTCTCTTCCTCTCTCTAATTGAAAGGTGTTACGGTAGTTTGCATTTCGATTGCCACTGTAGCCACGAAGTCTGATACTGAGGCAGCGCCAATCTATTGACTTCTTTGATATGGCGATTCGTTTAGCTGTCTTGCAGCCTTGCAGACGTGTCCACTTCCACCCATAGTGTATTGCAAATGAACTTGGTCTCTCCAATCCTTAACTCTCCACGATGATGACTCCCCCTCACCTTTGTTTCCTTTGTTGTTACTTCCCACAATGTAAACGTTACCCTAGAATCATGTACACCCATTGTCTCATTGAAGATGCTTGGCAAATCACTGTCAGTATCTCCCCACGAACATGCTGTAAAATTAAATCAAATACTTTACTGTCAAGAAGTGTCCTAAAGTAAGCTATTTTTCATCAGGAATATTAATCCAAGCTAAATTATGTATGAATCAACTACTAGCAACCTCCCCCATGGCATGGACTGAAGAGGCTGCCCCAACCACACTGGAACACGTTTTAACTTTAGAACCGTAAACAAAGACCTCGGAAAGATTTTGCATAACTGACATTTATGAAAATGTTCCAGTTCAATATTTCTCTCATTCATAAAGGTTTGAGTGTCAACAGCAAAAACGGCATTCACGGTTCATGATCCATCCCAAATTGGGTTGAGGGGCAAACAAAGACTTTATGCCCGGAGTGGGATACTTTATACACCGAATGAGTTCGTAGTGGTATATTTTTACTCCTAATGAGCCCTTCACTGCAGCTCCTCACTTGGCGGTGCCCGATCATCAGGATAAGTGTGTTCTGTGTTTGTTCATCACTCAGTGAACAACACCGGTCCCATCAGGCATCAGGGGCCTGCGCGTTCCTCTCACCAGGACCCACGATACCAACACAACGCGTGGACATAGCATCTTGCCGGGCCGAGTTAATATAGAGCAATTCGTTGGAGTGCACTGGACTGTATCTTCCCCTCTCTCGCTCTCTCTCTCTCTCTCTCTCTCTCTCTCTCTCTCTCTCTCTCTCTCTCTCTCTCTCTCTCTCTTCACTCCCTCTCTTTCATTCTCTCTCTCTGTATCTCTGTATCTCTCTCTCTGGTCCAGCACCAGAAACAGCAGAGCCTTTGTTTTGCGTTTGAATAGAAGAAGGTTCCGACAACGAGGACGACAGAGTCTGTCTGGCCCTGATACAGTGACACACACATACACACACACAAACATGCACCCACACACATGCAAACACACAAACACACACTATAACAGACACAGCCCTGTGGCCTTTATTCATTTTGATTATTGCCCAGCGTGTCTCCTAATTGAGGAGAGCCTGTCCGAGTGCAGCGAAGGGTGGGGGTAAGGGTGCTGGGGTCAGGGCGAGGGGCTTATTGAGGGAGAGAGAGAGAGAGGAAGTGGGCAGAGGAAGAGAGAGCTGGGGTCGGGTCAGGGAGGAGGTGGCTCATTAGGGCTGAGAGGCTGCCAGACCCGCAGCTGCTGCTGCCTCAACACGACCGGCTGACTGTGTCCCAGGATCTCTCTCTCTCTGTCCCGCTCTCTCTCTCTCTCTCTCTCTCTGTCCCACTCTCTCTCTCTCTCTCCCGCGCGCTCTCTCGCTCTCCCTCGCTCTCCCTCACTCTCTCTCTCTCTAGCTCTCTTTCTGTCTCTCTTGCTCTCTCGCTCTCTTCAGCTCTCTGTTGATCTGTCTTTCTTTCTCTCTTGCTCGCTCTCTCTTTGCATCTTTCTATCTCTCTCTCCCTCTCTTTTTCTCCTTCCGTCCCCCTTTCTTTCCACTATTTCTTCTTCTTTTGGTCCTGCTTACTTGCTCTGTATGAGAAGCGTGTCTGGTTGTGTACCTTTGCTTTTTCTGCAGTACAACCACCCAGATCAGAGCATGAAACTCTGAGATGAACTCCACCATGCTTGTTTCAACACCCCTGGACTTCCAGCAAGACTCAGGAGTTAAAGAAACGCTGTAGTTCACCTCAAGTTCAGCAGAGACAACATTCAAGTGTGTGTGTGAGCTCGGTGTCTTCAAAGACTATGTAAGAGAACAGAGTCTGGTCCAGTCTAGTCTAGTCTAGGAAGGCTAGTCTAGCAAGGCTGACTGTTTTTGTATAGATTAACTGAGCTCATCAAACAAAACACATTCCCTGAGGGACAGATCTTGACAGATGGAGAGAAAGAAGAATCTGCTGCAGAATAATGACCTTCCATTAAAGTAAAAACTGATTACTTCACAATATATTTTCACAGACTCTCCCCTCTCACCCTGTTCTCCATCAATCAATTATTTTCTGCTTCATTATTGTGTGTGTGTGTGTGTGTGTGTGAGAGTGTTTGTGTGTGCGTGTTTTTGCGTGTGTGTGTGTGTGTGTGTGTGTGTGTGTGTGTGTGTGTGTGTGTGTGTGTGGTGTGTTTATTTTCCCAGACTAATCCATTATATGTGAATATTAATACATTGTTTATATTCTGGTGAAGTGAAACATGTATATTTGTTGTATTCATGTTGAAGCCTGATGTTTTCCCTCAATTCAGCCAAAGAAATGTATCAAAGCTGCAAGAAAACACCTTATACACACCAAAAGACTGTATGTGTTCAGTTATGTCAAAGAGATCTGTGATCCCAGATCAATGGGGAGAAAAGGATCACAGGAAATACCATGCAGTTTACAAAGTGAGGATCACTACAGCTTCCTGCCGCTCCTTATAGAAAGACTGAAATGTACATCCTGAGCTGAATCCTGTCTGGGATGCTGAGAGACCGGCTCTAAACCACACTAAGACATGTGCTAGACACCAGTCCGCCACTGTAGTCGATGCTCAGACTCGACTGTGACAAACCACATTTTGGCATCACAAGCGCTATCCGCTGCATGCCTTCACCGCCGCGACACGGGGCCTCGCTTTGTGAAACCCGAGCGGAGACAGGCATGTGTCATCTGTTGGTTGTTAATTTGTTGTGCGTCTAACACGTCACATTATACTCTTATGAAAGGACAGCTGTTGCTGCATAGTTTGAATTCAAAGACAAGAGGCTTTGCACCTTGGCAGGCTCGGACCTTGGCTTGTTAACACATCCGTCCAAAACAAAAAATACAAAAAATTAATCTGTGAAATTGAAGCACTTCTGTCTTGAAAATGTGTGTTTTGTAATTCGTCATTGTATGGTTTGCAACTAATTTGCCTTCATTCCAACATGCTTTTAAATTGCAGTAAGTATTCTAACAATGCCTGGATACTGTCCTATCCTTTATCTAGTACTTTACGATAAACCTCCGATGTGAGCTCACTGTTTCCAACCACATCCACAACACAACCACGTTACGTAAAGAAAACAATGACCACATTCAACTGAGACACTGATGGAAACAAGACAAATCAGACAAGAGGAGGAGGAAAGGAGGAGGAGGAGATACAGGTTGCAGTAAAATAAATGAGTAAGTTGGAGAGAGACTACATTTTGAACAGGTTTTTGATTAACTTGCATTAAGCAGTATTTATTCACAAAAGGTCATGACCTTGAGGGGCTATACACATGCTGCCCTTGGAAGCTTGAAGCCCTGAGAGTCCGAGTCAGGGTTACCAGCCAGCCTATCCATGTGTCTCTCACGGTGTTGAGGGGCTGTAGGGAGAAAGAGCATTGTTGTAATAATAATACCGATGGGCATGCTGTGAGTGTGAAGCCAGGCCTTGTGGCCAAAGGCTCTGGAAGCTAGAGTTAATACTGTACTGGCCTCTGGCCGGCAGACACTGCTAGCCAGACCAGCTGCTGTCCCTATATATATGTACACACATAGACACACACACACACACACACACACACACACACAAACACACAGAGCAGAGTAATCACAGAGGTCTTTACACACAGCGTGCAATTGTTAACAGCTGGCGGGGGTTTAACTGCTGTATTACTGAAGCGATAGAGGACACACTACGGGCCAATACAGAGGGGCTGGTGTATTGCCATGGCATTCTTGACCAGGAATATGTGGGGTCTGAATGTAATAATATCACTCTTATGCCACACATGGCCAATTTTATTGTAAGCCCAAAATAAGGGGCTTTATTCAAGTCTGTCAAATAAATATATATGTATATAATATATTTTTTATAATTAAACAATATTAATAATTAAATATTATATATATATATTGATATATATTATTATATATTTTTTTCTTTTTTATAGTATCATATAAAATCAATACATAGTTTTTAAATAAATATATGTATATCTACATCGTGACCTCCGTTAAGAAAGACCCCTCCTGAAGGGCTGTTCTCCAGAAAGATTAATAGTCTATATGTTCAGAGGTTGTGATTTACGTTGGCATGCGTCTCATCACAGAAGGGAAACCTGTGTAGCAGCAGAGAGCCAGGAGCTGTGGTCTGTTTAGGTCACTTCCAGACAGAGACATGCTCCCTCCAGCTCCTTTGGTTAGTGCCTGCAAGACCTTAAAGGGGCGCTGGGCTGGGCTTTGTTGCAGCACTGTGGGGCCTGGGTGGAGTAGAGAGAGGTTCCCATGACCCTCAGCCCCATGGGAGTAGTGGTGGCAGATGTGACGATCTCCCTCTCCTCCTCCCCCTGTCCCTTCCTCTGGAGGCAGGATGGCTAGCTGACTGGTTTGACTGACTGGCTGACTGGCTTGCTGACTGACTGATTGGCTGTCTGACTGACTGGCTGTCTGATGGATTGGCTGTCTGTCTGTCTCACTGGCTGGCTGACAGACTGGCTGACTGATGGCTGACTGACTGGCAGGCTGGCTGACTGACTGGCTGGCAGACTGGCTGACTGACTGACTGACTGGCTGACTGACTGGCTAGCATACTGACTGGCTGACTGAATGACTGGCTGGCAGACTGGCTGACTGACTGACTGACTGGCTGACTGACTGGCTAGCATACTGACTGGCTGACTGAATGACTAGCTGGCTGGCTGGCTGGCTGACTGAATGGCTGACTGAATGACTTCGCCATCCTCCCTTCTCCTGCTCTGGCCTGCACCCATCATGGATAGGAAGACTTTCACTATCCATCACCCTGCCTTTCTCTACTCTATAAATACAAACACAACGAAGGCTCCCCATTGGCCAATCATAACCCCTACCCTTGTGGTTAATCCAATCAGAGCTCTCCATGTGACCTTGTCTCTGGGAAGCCAACTTTGCACTGAAACCACACCACGTCCCATGTCAGAAATGCATGTGTATTTTTATAAGTGATGCTGTTTATATGTCTGAAAAAAGTATGGAAAGGGGGATTTTATGGCCAGTGAACTTGAACAGTGTGAAGTTATATATATAAAAAACCATGGGACGGAAAAATGATCTCAGGGAAATTATTACACAGATTCTGGAGCATAAGATAAAAAGTCAAGCCTACTGAGATGAAAGACAGAGAGAGAGAGAGAGAGAGAGAGAGAGAGAGAGAGAGAGAGAGAGAGAGAGAGAGAGAGACAGACAGACAGAGAGAGAGAGACAGAGAGAGAGAGAGAGTGAGTGAGTGAGATAGAGAGAGAGCGATAAAGAGACAGACAACCCTGCAGATAGGATAGGCTGGGGTGGGGGGATGGTTCCAGATCCAGCCCACGTTGGGTTTCCTCCTCAGAGGTTGTCAGTGCCACACTGCTGTGAGCACAGTCCTTTATCTGGCTAAAGCACTGCAAGACAGCAGGCCTCTCTGAAGAACAAGACGACAGGTCTCTGTGGGGCTGGATGAAACAGATCCCTCTCGGATCCCCTCCTGCTCTGAACAGATTAGGGCCTGTTGTAAGCAGTCACACATCTGCAGCCCACTCCTGCTCCCCTTTGAAGGCCTGCAAGGGGCTGTGGACACCCCTCACACCCGGTCAGACGAGCGGGGTAGGCCTACCGCGGACCCCCTCACTCCATGGCAATGGGGTGATGTTTTGGCAGGGGGATATTTTGAGGATCTTCGAGGCCTTTTCCCAAGCTCCGGATGATCTGTAAATAAACATGGTGAAAGCCTCTCACTGCTGCGTGTTGAGCAGACTTCTCTGGCTTCTCTCTGGGAAGAGGGGCCTGGAAACCAAGAGAAGAGGAGGTGAAGGAGGCATAACAAATCAAGCCACTTCCTGGACCAATGAAAACAACCAGTTGGGATATTGAGGACGATAGCATCTGAAACACAGCACAACAGGAAATGACCTCAGAACCTCTGTCAGTAATGACAGAGGGCTTGAGGTTCCTACTGTATATATCGGGTTCTTCCAGGGACATGGAGAAGTCACTTTGAGGCAACAGTGGTCCGCTAATAACGGCCTGGCTTTCGCTTTGAAATGTATTAATACAGTCATTTTATTAAGGCCTGCCATCGAGGTAATGAATAGTTTGCTCAAACCGCAGCTAAATCCATTTTGAAGTGAGTTCATGACCTATTCAATTGGAAAAAAAGTGTATTCTACACTTCACAGCAGGCAGCCTTTCCCAGAGACTTCTGTTTCTTCTATTGTACTGTCAAACCGTGCCGATTCCGTTCACAGACTTTTTAAGATGGGCTTCGTGTGGAGTTTCTTTCCTATGAGTCCTTTGGGATCGTCCCCGTCACCGAAGCACCTGCAGTGGGCTGTAACCTGCAGTTACAGCCCGACAGAAACACATCCTCTTAACGAACAACCCCCCCCCCCCCCCCCCCCCCCCCCCCCCCCCCAATCCCCGGCCTGCACGAACAATACTGAAAATCTATACCCCTCTGAAACACGACGTAAGGAAATACTTTTAATGGGGGGAGAAGAGGCACGTAGAGATTTAAGTCCCGCTCTCCTTGTGGCCCCTCTCAGCTTCTACCTAACACCATTGTCAGCGGGTAACGTCACCACACCCTCGCCGACACAGAGTCGCATATCAGCGTGCTGGCTGGGGGATAAGGCTGGGGACGGACAAAGACAAGACCCACCGCCTCGGGCCTTGCTCCTCGTCTATCTGCCTCCTGGGCAGGGCATCCCTGTCGCCAGCAGTGTAACTCAGGCCAGCAGAGACAAAATAAAGATGAGATACCGGCGGTCTCTCTGAACCGCTATCCTGTTCTGCACTCCAGGGTTTAAGTGTCATATTTGAACTTCCTTCTGGGAATTCTGTTTCAACTGGTTGGCTTATGGCAAAGACGTAGGACACAAGCGAGAGTGCGCTCTAAAGGAAGGAAGGTGTTGCTGTTTTAAACAATCCCTGGGATTAATTTTACATGTGAAATATTGAGACTGAGGCTTCTGTCCGACTGTTGGGTTGTAGTCGGCTCAAATTAGGCCAAGTAAGTAAGTAAGTAGGCCAACTTTCCAAAATGGCTTTAAATCAGTTGTGGCTTCAGATTTCTGCTTCTTCTGTCATTAAGGTCAATACATGTTCGAATCATATGGATATTCATTTTTTAAAGCAGTCTACAAGAAACAGTTGTACAGATGTTTGCTTTGACATTGTTTTTGGGAGAGGTTAGACTCTAACCGTTAGAGTACTACTGCCCCCTTCTGGACAGTAAAAGTATCGTAACCTTACAGAAATAAATCTCCTGGGCAAGGTGCAACTTTTCTATCTGTATCAGTGTTTGTGTTTTAGAAGTATTTTCGTGCAGACTACGGATTCATTCATATCTTATATATATATATTAATATTAATAATAATAACAATATTAATATTAATAATAATAGTAACAGTGCTGGTAACTTTATTACAAACTTGGACCACAGAATAAAACAAATATTTGTGTGGGATTGGTCATAGCCAAATGAGTAGTTCTCTCTGAGGAAAAAAAACTTTATAATTTCTTTAATGGCAAGTTAATTCAATCCTAACCCTAACCCTGACCTAGTTGGAAAAAAAAGATGATAAATCCAAAGAGAATTTGGAAGATTCCTAGTTTTTCTTTCACTGGCCACACAAGGTTAGCTGATTCCCGTGCTTTCACACATTGGGTAGGAGCAACACTTTCCATTCTTGTGTGTTTGGCGAGGCTGGCAGGCCGGCAGGCTGGCAGATAGGAGCGAGGTGCATCCTGAGCTTTGCGGTGGCATCCCCCGCCAGACGGCAGCTGTGTCAACACACACAGGCGGTCTCAGGGGCCCGCGTTGGGGACACTCCAGATACTGATAACAAGACTGTGTTCAGGGGAACAGATAAGGACTATCACACTAGCCTGTGTTTAATGAAGGCGATAAAGTAAAGTGTCTTTGTGTCTTATTTGAATTATCATCATTGTTTGTGGTTATGGCCCTAGGAACCGGTGCACAGAAAGGTTATAAAATAGACTTAAATCTTTTTTATTTCAGTATGAAAATATCAGCGTAGGACGGATGTTATTCTATTTAATATTCTATTTCAACAAAACACAATCAATCAGTCATCTTTGAACCCCACTATAACTATAATCCTTCATGTTCTTCATCAACTCTACATGCTCAACTAATGAAGGCACCAGGGGACTTTTCCAGTATGAGAGTGATCTGCAGGGTCCCAGTATAAAGGTCAAAGGTCTCCTAATGCCCTATGAGTGGCCCCCATTCCTCCAAGTGCATGGGGAAAGCTTCAGCACATTTGGTGTCCATTCATTGGACAATAGAGTCCAGCTCCAGTCAGTTAAAAACGGAAAGACTCAAAGAGTTTCCAGGCAGAAGATAAAGTTGACAGACAAACCATCCAATGTAGAAAGAAGACGCTGTTTCTTTACGAAAATGATCTGAGACATACTAAATATACATACACACTTTTGTTCCTGACACACTCTAGATAGCGGGTCGTAAACATTTTCTTTGACTACACTAAGTAGTGTGTCGGGCCATAAAATTAACGTGAGGTATGATGTATAAATCAGGTGCAGAAGAATCAGTGGAGAATCATTGCTGAAATCACAGTTAGAAAATCGTTTATGTTCACGATCTCCCCTACCAATGGATTCTCCCTCGGTTAAAGACCTCAAAAGCCTCTGAGAAGATCACTTTCATCAGGGCCGTTAATAATTGAGATCCCTTGCGGTAGATAAAACGAAACAAATACAGTTGGGTTTTATGATCCCCTAAAACTACAAGCTGAAAACTGAGCAACCTAATCGTTCATAACACTAGATAGATAGCCTAGAAGAATAACAATGTAGCACTCCTATAAGAACAACAATAATAACAATAAAATAATAATAAATATTTCAAATGACATATATTCATCAAGCAAACAAATTGATCATAAAAACGCAATCCAAAATTCAGGAAGGACATCATCTTGCTTTCAAAACATTGTATATATATATTTTATTATTCTTGCAAACTTTCTTGAAAACTCAGGCATATTGAATACGGATCTAGGATGCTACCTGGCTTATCACCCTATTATGTCTGTGAGGTCATAGGTCAAAGTGGGGGTCATAGATCAAACATCTCACTCACTCACATCGCTGACCGATTGACACGACCTGGGCAGACCAGTTGGGGTCCTATTGGGACACACACACCGTTCACCACTTCCTATGCTAGGTATCTTGGTGAACTTCTGTAAACCAGTACATTCCAGCCAAAGGCTTCTTTCCCAAGCTTCTCTAAAACTGTGTCTGAGAAAAAAAGAGGGAAAAAGACTAACAAACATGGGAGGGAAACATGTGGGTCGGCCCATTGTCAGGTCATCCTTCTAGCTGCAGTGTGGAGCAGTGGGGGAGATGGGGCAGGGAAGACGCAGACAGCAGTGATAAGGAAGTGGTTGTGTGTTTTGGCAGCGTAGCATGTTATTAATGGAGTGTGTGGAGACTTAGTAGGAATGAAAAATCAGCCGATCCATGTGAAAGCCAGCTGCGTGTGTATGTTTGTCTGATGATGTGTCAGTTGGTTAAAAACAGCGAGAGCAGATATGGTGCAAAGTGACACACAGTTCATGTGACAAGTGAGCGTTAGAAGTTCCGAAGCGTCTGAAGAAATAGGACTGGACGCCATCGTGATTCTGCGTTGAATACAGTTAACTAATGTGCATGTTGTGTAAGTGGCTTTTTGTAATGGTTATTTCGATAACCTTGATGGTGCTGAAATAAGTTTAATGGCCTGGATGCAAGATTTTGAGAAGTCCTATGAAGTCCATTCCAATAATGTTCTGCTTTCAATGAATCTGTTATCAAACTCATTGTCCTCTGATTTTAACAGGCTGAAAGAAATTACTTTGATGAGGTAATATAATTTAGAGGTCTATTAAACAGTGGATAAACCACTCGCTCATGTTAGCAGTATCCAAATAAACACAGGCTCATCTCCAATAGTAGAAAGATATTGAATTCATTCATTATTTAACATGAAACATCTCCCTCCGTGTGTGTGGGTGGGAACTCTTGTGTCTGCGGTGAGTACTGTCTATATGGATCTATGTGTAAGTGTAGTCAGTGTATGTTGTGCTGGCTGGCACATGTTCTGGTCAAAAGCCGGTGAAAAGACAAATACACAGACACACACTAGAGAACCAAGCCCTACACCTGCATGAGACAATGCCTACTGTAAAACAAACGGTGAAGTGTGTTAAGTGTGTCAAGTGTGTGTGCGTGTGTGAGAGCGTGCTTGAGTGTGTGCATGTGTGTGTGTGTGTGTGTGTGTGTGTGTGTGTGTGTGTGTGTGTGTGTGTGTGTGTGTGTGCAAACAATGTAGAGAGCAGAATATTAATGAAGTCCTTACCACTGACAAATGTAAGAGCTGTTGTTGAGAAGCCCCGAGGTCATATATCTGAGGAGAACCGTTCTGTTTTCCTTGTTAATTAGATGCCACCCTCTCTCTGTGTGAAGAAACTTTGGGTTTATATTATAGAACCAGGAACTCTGGCTGCCCTCTCACTGCCCCAGGAAGCTCATGGCTAGCAGTCGAGTAAATAGGTGTTTGTGTGAAATGCGGCGGGAGATGGGCATGCATTAATCCCGGCACCTTGGAGTTAAATATCACCTCAGGGATCCTGGTCTGCCTTAATGGCTATCTGCCTCAGGCGAGTCTCAACTAACTCATCATGTTAGCCAATCTTTGCTTGTCTTCAAATACAAATAATAAGAAAATGAAAACAAATCATTCAAGAAAATGGCAAATAATTCAAATGCAGGGATACAGATGTCAATGCATTCTTTCCAATTATTATTTATTTTAAATGTATTTAAAATACATTTTAAATTTATTTTAAAATGTATTTAGTTTATGACTGAAATGCTATGTAGGCTGCTAAAGTATAGATCTGAATAAAGCTATTGATGCTTGATTGACTGACAAACCAATGTGCGCTCTATTAATAAAACAACACATTTTCTCGAACAACACAACAACACAAGAACGGCACAAGAGCTCATTAAGAAATTATAGTTCAGTTTCTTGCCAGAAAAATCCACAATGAGCTTACGTGACAACAATAACATTTAACGATAAGTTAAAAGTTATGAGTTGTCTTTCATAGCAAGAAATCAACATCTTTAAAAAACAAAAACTGGGACCAAAGAATGTAGTCTTTTTCTAGATCCCATTCTCTCTCAACATGTGTCAGTGGTGTTCTGGGTGTCAACGAGCCTTCTCGATCTGTGGAAGCAGCAGGAGCCCAGCTGCTATATTTAGCAACTCTGACCTCTCCTCTCGGATCCAAATGACCATCACACTACAAAGACACAACGCTTTGATCTGCACACAAACCCCGAGCAGAGGTAACCATGGCTACAGTGACCCCGACTAATCATGCATGTGGATCATCGGCACCTTTAATGAGTTGTATTTGTTGTATTTTACCCCCCATCCCCTTTTATCTGTCTGCTGCTAACCATGGTGCAGGAGCAGCGGCCAGGGAGTTTGCCGATGTGGGCTAACTGTGTATTCTGCACTTCTACACAGGGATAATTATCCAGCACTCTTATGGATTAGCTCATACACGTCCACTCTGTAACACAGGGATTTTACACCCACTCTTATTACATAATGAGGAACAAACCTTCCTTATTATTTTAAACTGTGAAGGGTAGGCATCTACCTGGGCACTCCTGTGGTTTATTTAACTTAATATATTTTATTGTGTTTCCCTTGACAATCACAGTATGTAGTTTTACTGTTTTACTGTTCAGAAGATGACAACGAAGAGGATATCAGTGATGCTGATGATGAAAGTCTTGTGATAATGAAGGGTCTTAAATGGCTTGTTTATAAACACTCAATAGAATAGAATATAGAATAGACCAGAACAAGGAACTAATTTGAGGGCAATCATAACTGCTCCATGAAACTAATTTCCCGCCAATATGTTGGAAGATTTCAAGCCACAACTTTTATATCTGCTTTCTGTTACTCTGATACCAAACCAGAATACCAAGACTCAATAGGCCTCCAGGGCACAGTATTAAACTTTAATCTTGTCTGTCCCACTTCAGAACAATTCCACTCTTTTAAGAAGTTCTGAATCATTGACATTGCCCTGAAAACATGTCCTTTTGAAAAATCTCTCACAGCACTTTTCCACTCGTTCCTATCTCTCCTCTCCTGACATCAGGACTCAGTCCATCCGATTCTCATTAGGCATATGTCTCGCTTTCTTACCCCCTCGCCATCTCAGACCTCGAGATAGCATAGAAGTTCACACAAAAGCAGCATCTTCAGGGCACTGGGCTACTCTCGTCTGAAAGTATGATGAGAGGGGATAAAATATGAGTAAACCCAGAGGGGAGGAGAGACAAAAGGGGTGCACGGGCCTGGTGAGGGACGGGGGGCCGAGCCAGAAAATGGGCCTGGAATGTTCTGTCAGCGCAGCCACTGCTGCCGTGCTGAGGAGCGGGTTCCAGTGAATGCAGATGATTCTGTAGTGAGGGATTAAGTGGTGGATTATGGGCCTTATTAAGATGTCTCTGATCCTCATTAGGTTGAATCTGGTATCGCTGCATCGATTCCCCCGCTCGCTCACTCAACCGCTCTGCAGAGGAAGGGGAGAGTGTGAGAGATGAATGAAGGGAAAGAAAGACAGATAAAGAGATGGAGAAAGAGTGGCACGAAGATATATAAAAAAAAAAGGAACGGGGCACCCCGGTGGCTCACCGGGTAGAGCCCGTACCATTAAGGCTTTATGGCGGTCATTTGCTGCATGTCCTCCCCTCTTTCTCTCCCATACCTTCCTGTCTAACTCTCACTGTATCTGTCATGAATAAAGCATACGAATGCAAAAATAATGATAAAATATTGTGTGTGCGTGTGTGTGTGTGGGTGCGTGCATGCGTGGGTGCGTGTCTGCGTGCCTGCGTTTGTGTGTGTGTGCGTGTGGATGTGTTTATGTGTGTGTTTACTCCTTGTTATTCCATTGCTAATGAGAACAGGGCCAAAGGAAATTGGCAATCCCGCCGAAGCAGAAACAAACCGGCAGGTCCAAAGCAGACTGTACAAGCTGTAAATATTTACAGCCTACAACTGCTCTCAAGGACTGTGGCCCAATGACTACGACAATTGCATAATCTAAAATAATCTAAACTATTGCTGTATTTATGTGGAGACCTCCAAGTTTACTGTTGAAGACAACGAGACACAACAGTGGAGGGTCTGACGGAGTCTAAACATCCTTTCACTCCCGCAACAATAACACAGAGCGATATCACAGAGCTACAACACAGCAATAATACAGAGTGATATCACAGAGCTATAACACAGAGCAATAACACAGAGTGATATCACAGAGCTATAACACAGAGCAATAACACAGAGTGATATCACAGAGCTATAACACAGAGCAATAATACAGAGTGATATCACAGAGCTATAACACAGAGCAATAATACAGAGTGATATCACAGAGCTATAACACAGAGCATAACACAGAGCGATATCACAGAGCTATATCACAGAGCAATAACACGGAGCGATAACACGGATCTATAAACACAGATCTTTAACACAGAGCTATTACACTGAACAGATGTATGCATGATTCAATTCATAGTCATAGATGGTGGTGGGTATCTTTCGTATCAAGAATATGTTATCAATGGATTAATATAATTAGTTACTAGGTTGTACTTGTTTGGTAAACTTTTGCTTTATTAAAAAAGCTTTACCTTGTTTGCCCTCTCCTCCTGTTGTCTTTGTCTTGTTTGATAAACAACATTTCTGGATTTGAAGTTTATTTATGACTATGTGCCAAACAACTACGGATTTCATGTTGCTGCACATTCAGCCATAATAAAGGGCAGGTGTTAGCTTATTTACAGATTGAAAAGATCTGTGTGTGTGGGCTTGCGTACCTACGCGCGCACGAGTGTGTGTGTGTGTGTGTATCAATCAGCAGCTGCATGCCCACATGTCAGGCCTTGAATACCCAGCTGTGATTGGCTAGATTTCCTGTCTACAAAAAATACTACAACCCTTAAACTGGTCACAGTAAACATGATCTATTGAAAGCTGGGGTTATGATATAAACTTGGACATGTACTGCCCTCCTCCCAGGCTAAGGGACCATGATTACATGTTAACCAAATACTTGATACATTGATAGAGCAACGTATTACAACCCTAACAGCATCAAATGCTTTTCAGTGCACGCTGCGGCATTGCAGGTGCTAGATGTGAGCCTTGCGCAACGGTTTCTATAACTGTGTCCAACTAAAGGGTAAACCGAGGTAGAGGTTATAACAGGAGTGTGTATACGTCAGTTGAATGAAGACAGAGAAAGAAACCACTGGTACACATTTGAGTCTTAGTTACGGACAGCTTTATTCAGGGCTAGCAGTGTCTAGTAGTAGGAGTCGTTGATGCGCCTCATGCTCATGAACCTCATGCTATTCATGCCCTGGTTCATGAAGTTCCTGTACTCTCCGGGCCTCATGTACATCATCCTGCCCCTGTACTGGGGCTGCTCGTACATCAGCCAGTGGCCGTCCATCACGTTGCAGGACATGCAGTTGGACATGCGGTAGCGGTCCATGACGTTGTCGCAGTCGTCCATCAGCTCGTTGGACTGGCCACCGAAGTTCTCCCTCTCATAGATCTTCATCCTGTACTGGCCCCTGTGCTGTTGGTGAGATGGACGGGGGTGGGGGGTGGGGGTGGGGGACCACATGGAGCGTTTTACATAGACGTACACACTATTTAACACCATGCATAGCACACTGTTATTATAACTGTATGTATACAGTTTATGTGTATTTGCTGCATGTGTTTCACCATCTAAAAAACCCTTAATGATCTGCAGCCCTCTTACAACCTCACTCTTTTATCCAAAACAGGTATGGTACGTGATCCAAATTATGGAAGTAAGCCATTGATTCCGAACATGTAAGTCGCTTTGAATAAAAGTGTGTGCTACATGGTCAAATTAACCCATAGACACAACTACTACCATACCATCTCTCTCTCCAGTAAGCCAAGCCCGCTGTGAGTGCTTACCATGGGGATCATGCGGCAGGACCTGATGGAGTCGCTCATGCCCATCATGCTCATGTAGTCCGAGTACTCGCCCCTCCTCATGAAGTACTGGTTGCCCATGTAGTTGGTGCGGTCATAGACCATGAAGCAACCACGCTCCACCCTGCAGGAATGGCACTTGCTCAGGTAGGAGGACATGTCGGGGCAGTCGCTGTTGCACTCATAGGAGCGGCCCTGGAAGTTCCTCTCCTCGTAGAAGGTGATCTGCAGCCAAGGACAGATCATCCCAGGGGGTTAGCGGAGTGTACAATGAGACCCGGAACATTGAACCACAAACGTGGTCCTTGTTTTTGCTATCATTATATGTCAGCCCGTCTGGCACCTATTGCGCTCCTAAGCATCCCTGGATGGAAGGAGGGATCCCTCTTTTGTGTTCCTTCTCGAGGTTTCTTCCCTTGGTTTTTCCTTGTCCTTTAGAGTGCTTAGGGTTGGGGGGGGGGGGGTGGGCTGATGTATAATGTGGGCCTATGAAGCCCTTTGAGACGGTAGGGCTATGCAAATAAAGACTATACAAATAAAATGTACTTTACTTGACAGAAATGGCTGGTGTTGTTTTGTTTATCAAATGAGACACCGCTTACATTACTTAAATTATTCCATGACTGCTGTAATATCTTAGTACTGTGGTGATGTGTGAAATCTGCCTTTTTTAAAACATACATTGGGTCAGTGCCCTAACATAAATCAAACATATGATACTGATCACCTTCTGTAAACATGATGCATTGAAGAGCAGAGGAGCGGTGAACCTCAAAGCTCTCTTGCTCTGCAGAGTGATGGAAGAGCAGAGAGAGGACCTACCTTGTTCATCATGTTCATTCCAGTGGAGGTCATGTTAACTGGCTGGATCCTGCTGCTGGTGCTGCTACTGGTGTTACTCTGCTACTGGTGCTCCTGAGCTGCTGTCCTCTACCTGGTTAACCCTTTCCTTTTATACCTGAGCGGGGTGAACCTGGTCCTATTGGCCCTATTGTATAAACCCCTGAGCCAGCAACATGCCATATACCTATAGAGCACAGGGGGCCAAGTCTGGGTTGACTACGTTGTTTTGTCCCATTCAAAGCCAGTTTTCAAAGGGATCACGGTCACTCCTTGGCATTGTTTATTTTCTGTGGCAAAACGTTTTTTTGTCTTTTTGGGTTGTCAGTAATACATGCCTAGTAGTGAACTCAGACATCCTATACCTTAGCCTATTGGACATGTTAAAATAGTTACTTAAATATATACTTAAAAAATGGAAATAATTACTTTTATAAAATAGATTGAAATTATTTGTTGGTTGAGGTGAATTTTTTTTTAAAGATTGATGTTGATCATATACATTGTTGGACTTCAAGAAATGTATTGATACTGTGTGTGCTGAAAGCTCACATTTTCCAACACAACCATATATTTTGGCATCATGGACCGTACAGCTCAATCTATATAAGTCATTTATTTACTGATGATACATTTGTATGATGTATGATACATTTTGTGTTAAATGGAAGAAAGGAAGAAAATGTAAATTCCTTTGAAAATACATCCAGCAGAAAAGTAATTAACAACCAAATCCATGCAGATCAGGGTCAGGCTACCAATTTGATCAGTGAAGTGTTTCGCCTAAAATATACATAATAAAACATTATAACTTATTGTGAAAACTTTAGTTAATTGTTTGTATCAAGTATATTAATTCTCATTCAAGTCTTGGCTTAATTAGTTGCATTTTATTAAAAGAATATACAAGTACAGATACACTGCTCAAAAAAATAAAGGGAACACTTAAACAACACAATGTAACTCCAAGTCAATCACACTTCTGTGAAATCAAACTGTCCACTTAGGAAGCAACACTGATTGACAATAAATTTCACATGCTGTTGTGCAAATGGAATAGACAACAGGTGGAAATTATAGGCAATTAGCAAGACACCCCCAATAAAGGAGTGGTTCTGCAGGTGGTGACCACAGACCACTTCTCAGTTCCTATGCTTCCTGGCTGATGTTTTGGTCACTTTTGAATGCTGGCGGTGCTTTCACTCTAGTGGTAGCATGAGACGGAGTCTACAACCCACACAAGTGGCTCAGGTAGTGCAGCTCATCCAGGATGGCACATCAATGCGAGCTGTGGCAAGAAGGTTTGCTGTGTCTGTCAGCGTAGTGTCCAGAGCATGGAGGCGCTACCAGGAGACAGGCTAGTACATCAGGAGACGTGGAGGAGGCCGTAGGAGGGCAACAACCCAGCAGCAGGACCACTACCTCCGCCTTTGTGCAAGGAGGAGCAGGAGGAGTACTGCCAGAGCCCTGCAAAATGACCTCCAGCATGCCACAAATGTGCATGTGTCTGCTCAAACGGTCAGAAACAGACTCCATGAGGGTGGTATGAGGGCCCGACGTCCACAGGTGGGGGTTGTGCTTACAGCCCAACACCGTGCAGGACGTTTGGCATTTGCCAGAGAACACCAAGATTGGCAAATTCGCCACTGGCACCCTGTGCTCTTCACAGATGAAAGCAGGTTCACACTGAGCACATGTGACAGAGTCTGGAGACGCCGTGGAGAACGTTCTGCTGCCTGCAACATCCTCCAGCATGACCGGTTTGGCGGTGGGTCAGTCATGGTGTGGGGTGGCATTTCTTTGGGGGGCCGCACAGTCCTCCATGTGCTCGCCAGAGGTAGCCTGACTGCCATTAGGTACCGAGATGAGATCCTCAGACCCTTTGTGAGACCATATGCTGGTGCGGTTGGCCCTGGGTTCCTCCTAATGCAAGACAATGCTAGACCTCATGTGGCTGGAGTGTGTCAGCAGTTTCTGCAAGAGGAAGGCATTGATGCTATGGACTGGCCCGCCCGTTCCCCAGACCTGAATCCAATTGAGCACATCTGGGACATCATGTCTCGCTCCATCCACCAACGCCACGTTGCACCACAGACTGTCCAGGAGTTGGCGGATGCTTTAGTCCAGGTCTGGGAGGAGATCCCTCAGGGGACCATCCGCCACCTCATCAGGAGCATGCCCAGGCGTTGTAGGGAGGTCATACAGGCACGTGGAGGCCACACACACTACTGAGCCTCATTTTGACTTGTTTTAAGGACATTACATCAAAGTTGGATCAGCCTGTAGTGTGGTTTTCCACTTTAATTTTGAGTGTGACTCCAAATCCAGACCTCCATGGGTTGATAAATTTGATTTCCATTGATAATTTTTGTGTGATTTTGTTGTCAGCACATTCAACTATGTAAAGAAAAAAGTTTTTAATAAGATTATTTCATTCATTCAGATCTAGGAAGTGTTATTTTAGTGTTCCCTTTATTTTTTTGAGCAGTTTATATACCAGTATACAATACATTCAGGCGAAAATTATATGGACATTAAGCACAAGAGGGCGCTGTGACGCATGCTTTCCTCGCCGTCGAGCCTCTCTTGGTAACAAAATCTTTGTTGTCAAACGTTGCTAAGGAAGCTGACGTCAGGCTAACTCATTGCTAATCCGATTGCTAACACAAAAGGACGACCAAAGATGTAGGGTACTGGTTGTATGTGCCGTAAATACTATGGTAATTTAGATGGACGTTTGCAATTGGTTTCCCCTTGCTTTCCATGGTGTATGCCAACTTCGATCGTTTGATAATATTAGCTTTGAGAGCTAGCATGGAACCTGTTTCTATTGCATCGGCTAAACCTCTTGCTAATGTAATGTTCATTTAACTAAACGGTTCAAACGAAGCGAATTATTGTTGCAATAAGGTATGTGAAGTCTTAACGGAACATTGCGTGCTTGTGAGTTGCTATTATGTTATTACTCATTTATGTGGCTAATAGAAATGTGGTAGTAGTGAGATAGCCTATTTAAATTGTAACGGGTTTGTGTTTAGGATGTTTCTAGGATATGAACAAAGGGAATTATAATCCAAGCAAATTCTGGACATGACGTGAGGATGACTGAGACTGGGGAGGAGATCCGCTCCCATCCACCCGTGGATGCTCGTCTTGGTGGAGCCTCCGGTAAGGCTGACCCAGCAGCCAATGACAACAGGTTGTCCAAAGTCCCCCTGTTAGACGTGAACCACATCGCCAAACTCCCCTATGCTGCTCGAGACGTCCAGGGAACCGTCAACCCCTACCAGCCACGACCACCGCCAGCACCCAAGTTGTCAAAGATTGGCAAGAACTGCTCCGCGGACGACACCCTGAGAGCCAGGAGATTGCGGAACAGCCAGGAGAGTCTGAGCGACCCCACCGAGACCGGGTCCTCCACGGACTCCCTCAAGGAGGACCTGAGAGTTCCCGGTCCAGGGGACTTTGTTCTCGGCAGCGCTGCCACCTTCAGGAGCGGCCAGGGCTCCACCGTGGCGGGGCCCCTGGCCAGTCTTCCCACGGGGTCCCCAGTCTTCCGGGGACGGGGCCACAGTCTCTCTGAGTACGAGGAGAGGCCGCGCGGCCAGCAGAACCACCTGTCGGAGCCCCACGTCCGGTCCTCCAAGGTACGGCTGTCCCCTGTGCAGCCCACAGGGCCCCTGCCGGCGCTGGAGAAGAGCTTCGCTGCTGCCTCCCTACGGACTTCTAACAAGGTGGACCGGGGCCGCTTGGATGGGCCGGGAGCGAGGCTGCACAGGAACCTGAGCGACAGCCGGCTCCTGGAGAACATGGTGTCAGACAACGCCTCTGTCAACTCCATGAGGTCCACCTTCAGCGTGCTCAACCCCATCAGGCCTCAGGATGTGAGGAACAGGTACAGTAGGAACCATGAGACTGTCAGCAGGGGCGTCAAGTCTGGGTCTCGTTTTCTTATTTTCTTTGCATAGATACGTCCCGTCTGTCTCCGAGTCCGATTGAAAGCCTAGGACATCCTGAACCATCTGGGCTACCAAATGGTGTTTTATTAAAATTCACGCCACTCCTGTTTGAAGGCAGAATCTGGATCTAGATGTCTTTGCCTCTACTAAACACAACACAGTACTACTACACAAAGCACATCATGTTGAATACTTCTGTTTTCCCCAGATCAGATCTCTCAAAGGGTATACGCCTACCTTACTCATCGTTGTTGGAAAGTTTAATCTTATTCGCACTGCCATTATACATTGATAGTTTAGACCCACGTACGAGATCATGCCATTAGTTCTATACTGTACATTACAAGCGTCATTATATGTAGCTTGGAACAACATCTGGTGCAGGGGCAGTGTGAGTGTGTTGGTTCAGCAGCACTGGTTTTGACTTGTTCTCATTTGAAAAGAGTTCAGAGAGCGTGAGGTTCTTACCCCTGTCAGGGAAAAGAGAATGAGGAAGAGAGAAACGGGATTAACGCCGGATCAGGGAAGATGCTTGCTCAGCACTACTTTTGACAGCGATGAAGGACTTGGTAAAGGGATTGATCTTGACTAGTTAACAGCAGGAGCAGCACCCCTTATCTCTTTCTAGTAACCCACTATTTATCAGCATGGCATAGCATAGCAGCATGTGTCACCCTTTGACTGAAGCACACCTTAGCAGTCAGTTATGTTTTGTATGGCTGATCTTTTGTGCTGTCCCCCCCAGGAGCTTTCTGGAGGGCAGCGTGCTGGGGAGTGGAGCCCTGTTGGGGGCAGAGGAGCTGGACCGCTACTTCCCTGAGAGGAGGCTGGGCATCTATGTAGCCACCTGGAACATGCAGGGAGAGAAGGTACCAGGGCAGCTTGGGTCTATCCCCTTCCAAGCTCCTCCCACTGCTACCAATGCTACAGACATGTAGTCATTAGTCTCCAAAGCCCCACAAGTGAGGCTGAGAACATTCAAAGCAAGCAATCGTATTGGAGTAGCTACAACATGTACAAGTATGTAGTGCTGCACAACAACTGGACAGAGTGCAGACTAGCCATATGAATCAGAAATACAAGCTTATTATAAACCATCAATAGGGCCGGTATCCAAGAACCATCACAGGCCCAGAAAAGGTCACGTGTAAAGTCTGGGTTTTATCTTTTCCACAGGGGCTTCCGAACAACTTGGACGATCTGCTGCTTCCCACAGACTCCGAATTGGCGCAAGACTTCTACGTTATTGGCGTGCAGGAAGGCTGTCCCGACAGGTAGGAGAGAAGTCTCCAACCCCACACTGAGACCGGGCTCTGAGGTCCGGTTCACTGGTGCTGGGGTTGTGTTGTACCACAGGAGACTGGTCTCTGGGGTTGTGTTGGTCCACAGGAGACTGGTCTCTGGGGTTGTGTTGGTCCACAGGAGACTGGTCTCTGGGGTTGTGTTGTACCACAGGAGACTGGTCTCTGGGGTTGTATTGTACCACAGGAGACTGGTCTCTGGGGTTGTGTTGTACTACAGGAGACTGGTCTCTGGGGTTGTGTTGGTCCACAGGAGACTGGTCTCTGGGGTTGTGTTGGTCCACAGGAGACTGGTCTCTGGGGTTGTGTTGTACCACAGGAGACTGGTCTCTGGGGTTGTGTTGTACCACAGGAGACTGGTCTCTGGGGTTGTGTTGGTCCACAGGAGACTGGTCTCTGGGGTTGTGTTGTACCACAGGAGACTGGTCTCTGGGGTTGTGTTGTACCACAGGAGACTGGTCTCTGGGGTTGTGTTGTACCACAGGAGACTGGTCTCTGGGGTTGTGTTGGTCCACAGGAGACTGGTCTCTGGGGTTGTGTTGTACCACAGGAGACTGGTCTCTGGGGTTGTGTTGTACCACAGGAGACTGGTCTCTGGGGTTGTGTTGTACCACAGGAGACTGGTCTCTGGGGTTGTGTTGGTCCACAGGAGACTGGTCTCTGGGGTTGTGTTGTACCACAGGAGACTGGTCTCTGGGGTTGTGTTGTACTACAGGAGACTGGTCTCTGGGGTTGTGTTGTACCACAGGAGACTGGTCTCTGGGGTTGTGTTGTACCACAGGAGACTGGTCTCTGGGGTTGTGTTGTACCACAGGAGACTGGTCTCTGGGGTTGTGTTGTACCACAGGAGACTGGTCTCTGGGGTTGTGTTGTACCACAGGAGACTGGTCTTTGGGGTTGTGTTGGTCCACAGGAGACTGGTCTCTGGGGTTGTGTTGATCCACAGGAGACTGGTCTCTGGGGTTGTGTTGTACCACAGGAGACTGGTCTCTGGAGTTGTGTTGGTCCACAGGAGACTGGTCTTTGGGGTTGTGTTGGTCCACAGGAGACTGGTCTCTGGGGTCTGGGTCTCTGATGCTGGGGTTGTGTTGTACAACAGGAGAGAGTGGGAGGTCCGGCTCCAGGAAACCCTGGGACCCTACTACGTCATGCTGTACGCTGCAGCGCATGGCGTCCTGTACCTCACAGTCTTCGTCAGGAGGGACCTCATCTGGTTCTGCTCGGGTCAGTGGTGCCACTCAAAGGCCCGGTTGACATGCTTGGTGATTCTGGCTATCACAGTTACAGTTAGTAGTGCTAGTGCTCCACAGTTAGTCAGTTACTAGTGTTTCACAGTTAGTCAGTTACTAGTGCTTCGCAGTGAGTCAGTTACTAATGTTTCACAGTGAGTCAGTTACTAGTGTTTCACAGTTAGTCAGTTACTAGTGCTTCGCAGTGAGTCAGTTACTAGTGCTTCGCAGTGAGTCAGTTACTAGTGTTTCACAGTGAGTCAGTTACTAGTGCTTCGCAGTGAGTCAGTTACTAGTGCTTCGCAGTGAGTCAGTTACTAATGTTTCACAGTGAGTCAGTTACTAGTGTTTCACAGTGAGTCAGTTACTAGTGCTTCGCAGTGAGTCAGTTACTAGTGCTTCGCAGTGAGTCAGTTACTAGTGCTTCGCAGTGAGTCAGTTACTAGTGTTTCACAGTGAGTCAGTTACTAGTGCTTCGCAGTGAGTCAGTTACTAGTGTTTCACAGTGAGTCAGTTACTAATGTTTCACAGTTGTCAGTTACTAGTGCTTCACAGTTAGTCAGTTACTGGTGCTTCACAGTTACAAGTTGGGAGTAGGAGAGGACCATGTCAAATTCTTCATCCAGTTATTTTCCAAGGCTTACCTTAGCATTTGCATACGTTAATCTGGGTATCATACTTGGAATGATAAAAAGAAAGCGTTGATTTCCTCTTCTGCCTCAGACTGTTGACCTATGACCCGTGTTGACATATGACCTCCCTGGTGTGTTGTGTCCACACAGAGGTGGAGCACGCCACAGTCACCACCAGGATCTTCTCTCAGATCAAGACCAAGGGAGCAGTGGGGGTGGGCTTCACCTTCTTCGGCACGTCTTTCCTCTTCATCACCTCTCACTTCACCTGTGAGTAGAATAAGCTACATGGTTTGCTTTAAGATTCAGTAAATTCAGGATCTGTTTGTGATGATTCTCATGGTTCTTATTTTGTTTTTTCTTTTAGCCGGAGATGCCAAAGTTTACGAGAGGATTTTAGATTACAACAAAATCATCGAAGCTCTCGCTCTCCCCAAAGGCCTGCCGGACACCAACCCCTACCGCTCCGTGGCCTGTAAGTCTCTCTGCATGCTGACACCACCACCACCCTTACCGCTCCGTGGTCTGCAAGTCCCTCTGCATACTGACACCACCACCACCATCCATACCGCTTTGTAGCCTCTAAGTCTGCATACTGACACCACCACCACCACCATCACCCTTACTGCTCTGTGGCCTGTATGTCTGTGCATACTGACACCACCATCACCCTTACCACTCTGTGGCCTGTAAGTCTCTCTGCTACTGACACCAGCACCATCACCACTCCTACCGCTCTGTGGCTTGTAAGTCTCTCTGCTACTGACACCAGCACCATCACCACTCCTACCGCTCTGTGGGCTGTAAGTCTCTCTGCATACTAGCAACACCACCAAGGTTGAACCTCAAAAAACGTTCATCATATAAGAATACGCTAGGTTCATACATAGGTTCAAAGTTCTGAAAGTTCAGATGGAGATCAGCTGCCGTTAGGTTTGGTGTTTAGTAGTTATCATAATTACGCCTTATTATGAAAATCAAAATTTTACTGTTTAGTATTTAGTCATATTAGGAGACATCTTTATCCAAAGGCTTGCAGTGGATTTTTTTTTAAATATTACAGAGCAGGTAGGGTTTGGGCGTCTGCTCAAGGATGCCTACAGGTAGACTGGAGTTTTGAACCCACAACCTTTTGGGCCGGGGAGTGTGAGGAACACGGTGCTCACGGGCTGGTTTACTTGTGGTCGCAGCCGACGTCACCACCAGGTTTGACGAGGTGTTCTGGTTCGGAGATTTCAACTTCCGGCTGAGTAAGGACCGGCCCGCCGTGGAGGCGATCATCACCCGGCAGGATGACCCCGACATGACCCCCCTGCTGCAGCACGACCAGCTCTCCAAGGAGATGAGGGATGGTAAGACACGTGCACACACACATACGCACATGCGGGCGCACACACACACACACACACACACACACACACACACACACACACCAGACGCACAGGTCTCTCAGTACACACCGGATTTATGTGAGTATCATGATGCTTTGCTTCCCCAATACTTGGATGTCAGAAAAAATCGATATCAATGTCATCTTAGTGGAAGCGTATGAATGGTACCATCCTACAGAGGGCGCTATAGTGTATTCGCCTGTAGTTCATTTGCATAAACTATATAATTTTCTGTTTAGCCACGTTCATTTAAAACCTGTAGAACCCAAACTCTAAATAAGAACGTTTGGAAACCAATCAGTGTTTATTCCAGGGACTCCATTGAGATATATTTTCATATGGTTCGTTTTGTGTTAACGTTTTGTTCCCGTCAGGTTCCATCTTCAAGGGCTTCCAAGAGGCCTCCATTCACTTTCTCCCAACGTACAAGTTTGACATCGGCTGTGACGCCTACGACACCACTTCCAAGCAGAGAACGCCATCCTACACGGTAATACCATAACCCCGTAGAACCATTATAGATGCGCCAACAGAGCTGTCGTATGTAGACCGGTACTGTTCATCTGGATTTACAGTCCAAAGGAACAAACTCCCACACAAAAAGAAAGCATCATTATATATATTATCAGTATCTATCTACTATGAATAGTTAACAGCTGTGGCATAAACGTGCTATTTTGCACAAATGAAGGATTTAATGTGACCTTTTTGATATTTGATCATTTTTCTCTATTTCAAGGCTATTGTAAGAGTTGAGACACTGAGGGCTGAGTATCCAGACAAACGCTATATAAATAAAATATGATTATATTATTATGATGATGATGAATCATGTTTGATAAGGCTGAACCCCACGGTTACCTGGTTTTGCAGGACCGCATACTGTTCCGCAGCCGGCAGGCGGATGACATTGAGGTGGTGAAGTACAGCAGCTGCTCCACCCTCAAGACCTCGGACCATCGGCCCGTGGTGGGGGTCTTCCAGGTCAAGCTGAGGCCAGGAAGAGACAAGTGAGCTTTCATAAGACACAACCTCAAGATCGAAAACTTAAATATAAAGCTTTATTTGATCAAGTTGCCCTTTAACCACGTTTTTACACATAGAGAATCTTCCTCTGACAAATGATTGTCCTAGCTACTGAATGTGAATGATGACTATATTACAAAACATGGAGGCCAGACAACTGTCATAAGAGAAGGCAGGATATATGTAGTGGCGAGGATGTCTTGCCCTGTTTCCACATCCACTTTGTCTCTAACCACTGGTCTAGCTAAATGTTTCTAACCACTTGTCCAGCTAGATGTGTAACCACTGGTCTAGCTCAATGTCTCTAACCACTGGTCCAGCTCAATGTCTCTAACCACTGGTCCAGCTCAATGTCTCTAACCATTGGTCCAGCTAGATGTCTCTAACCATTGGTCTAGCTCAATGTCTCTAACCATTGGTTCAGCTAGATGTCTCTAACCATTGGTCCAGCTTGATGTCTCTAACCATTGGTCCAGCTTGATGTCTCTAACCACTGATCCAGCTTGATGTCTCTAACCACTGATCCAGCTTGATGTCTCTAACCACTGGTCTAGCTAGATGTCCCTAACCACTGGTCCAGCTAGATGTCCCTAACCACTGGTCCAGCTAGATGTCTCTAACCACTGGTCCAGCTAGATGTCCCTAACCACTGGTCTAGCTTGATGTCCCTACCACTGGTCCAGCTAGATGTCCCTACCACTGGTCCAGCTAGATGTCTCTAACCATTGGTCTAGCTCAATGTCTCTAACCATTGGTTCAGCTAGATGTCTCTAACCATTGGTCCAGCTTGATGTCTCTAACCACTGATCCAGCTTGATGTCTCTAACCACTGATCCAGCTTGATGTCTCTAACCACTGGTCTAGCTAGATGTCCCTAACCACTGGTCCAGCTAGATGTCTCTAACCACTGGTCCAGCTAGATGTCCCTAACCACTGGTCTAGCTTGATGTCCCTACCACTGGTCCAGCTAGATGTCTCTAACCACAGGTCCAGCTCAATGTCTCTAACCACAGGTCCAGCTCAATGTCTCTAACCACTGGTCCAGCTAGATGTCTCTATAGTATATTGTGATTTGTCCTTTGTGTGTGTGTTTCTCTCTCTCAGTATTCCTCTAGGCGCGGGGCAGTTTGACCGTGGCTTGTACCTGGAGGGGATCAGGCGTAGGATCACCCGGGAGCTGAAGATGAGGGAGGTGATGAAGAGGAGGGAGGTGATGAAGAACCAGAGCAGCAGCAGCACCATCTGCTCCATATCCTGAGCACCCCCGGCTCCAGCCTTAACCACCCCCCCACCCACACACAGACGTTAACTCCAGCAATGTGACCCGAGACAATCGCAGTCAGTCTTCAATCTGTGTGTCATGGGACACAAAGAAAGATATCAGGCTGCCCAGGCTAGGGCAGGGAGGTTGTGGGGATGCAGTCTCTATTTATTTTCTGTTTTATACCAGAATCACATTAAGAAACGTAAGACAAAGTCGCCGAAAAAATTCAGACACAACTATGTTCAACGTCTGAGGATGGAGACAGTCACATTTGCAAAGTTAACAAAAAAAACTTGCACTGACAAGGATTGACTGCAAATGTGTGGGAGAAGAAGAGCACAAGGATGGGCAAACTGTTGCCGAGAGTGGGTGTAGGGGGCCCTCTGCTGGAGCGCTGGTGTCATCTCCGTGCCTGAGGGAGAGTGAGGCCTGGAGGAGGCTGGCTTTGAGGGCAGGGACCTTGAGGTCAGACAGCCCAAGGATGTCTGAAGACACAACAGGCTGGGCTTCATTTATATACAGCGGGGCCATCACGGCTTGCATACGATTAACCCTTCAAGGCTTGGTGTGTTTGTATTGGGTTTCTAAGAATTTTGTATGTTTTTAATGAGACAAATAACGTATAAATGGTGGTTTATAAATCAACTAAGGGTGATTATAACACGTAATGTTACTAGTTTCCCTAATGATAGTGCTTTGAATAATGACATTTTCATTTTGGTTAAATGGTATATATACTGACAAAGCAGTTATATTTAATGCTATTGGGGAACTAAAATGGTACTTATCGTACTATTGATGTCATTTTACATTCCTGTCCAAATGCTTACAATTGTACCTGGCTTCAAATGGGAAATGGGATAAAACTACCCATTTGATTAATAGATTAAAGTTTTACTTATGATATATATTTTATTTTGAAAAACCTAAAACGTCACTTTTAACAGGTTTGAGGCATGACATTACACAACACATACGTTATTCTATGATATTTAATGGTTTGCTGGCATAACAGTCATGTCCTTCAAATATAATACTTCAAAGATTGATGACCAATGTTGCAACACGTATACAATTTCAGGGACCAAATTAACTTCAGATCGTATTAAATCAATGTTAGAGGAATTTAACCGTGGTGCAGTTCCAACCTTGACATGCAACTGTGTACCTCCGAAGCCGATGTTGGCTTAAGAACAAACATATGGATTGTTAAAACAGATTTGTACCTTTAGTTGGCTGCCTTCTTTCTTATCCCCAGACGGACTCGATCACTCATTGTGCAGCTTCCCCACATAATGTACTGTATGGCACTAACTAGCTAAGAGTGTGTTGGTTTGTTGCATGAGGAGCAGTAGCTGTGGTGTCTCAGTGATCACACACGTCATTCATTCTGCTACTGGCAAGTGCCTGTGGGTTGGTCCAGACCCAAGACTTTTCTCTGTGATGTAACATGATGTAATAAAAAGGTTTTAAAAGTGATCTTGACCTGGGCAGTTTATCAACCATCCCACCTGCAGTTGAAAACATCAGGACTTTAAAATAAATTATTTTATTTATGGCCGTATTATATTGATATGCTTGTATAAACTAACAAGCTAACATCCATGACAATCCATCAAGGTAGGTTAGTTTATACATATGCAGTGTGCATATTCGTGTAACATTCGGAAAAATGGTGAGCAGTGTTGAAACATTCTTACACCGGGTAACTGATCGATGACTGAGAAATTCCAAGTTTTCATTTTATCTGGTATTTTGCAGGACAATTACCCAAATGTACAGAAAGACTACAGGATGGTGCAGTTTGCGTGGAGGGAGAGATGGACCTGAAATCCAAGTATCGTGAGAGGAAACCACCCTACTTTCCTTTAAGAACAGAAGCGGAACTGAAAACAGTTAAAGGCTCATTTGGATCACACAACGGGAAGTCTGTCTACGGAGTAAATTACCACACAAACCGCAAATGCTACTGCTTGATGCGTGGCTTCAGTTCTCAGAAGTCCTCTGCTTGTCAAGTCTAGGTACAGCATTTGTTATGTAACAACACAGGACATTTGGGACCTCCCAAATGATAAAGACTCCAGCTGGGCACACACAGACTAAAAATGACATTAAAAAAAAATGTATACTCTTCACATCTCCCGGTGGGGGTGGACTCCAGATCAAAGTCCCCATCCCCCCACAGCCCCTCTGCGTGGGGAGAGAACGGTCGCGTGAGTGGGTCTCCTTACAGTTTATGTACATATATGGTTGTGGGGGTGAGGGGTCGGCAGCGATGGCCGCGGTAGAGCAGGTCCCGCTGGGTTTACCGGAACAGGCGGTACGTACGCGGCAGGTGTCCGTCCTTGCTGGACAGGGCGGTCTGGATGTCTTCGAAGGAGGGCAGCTCCGTGAGGTCTCCCAGCGCGGCCACCGCCGGCTTGCTGCGCAGCATCTTGGAAGTGACTCGCTTGATGTCACTGGTGGTCACGTTGCCTGGCAACAACAAGACAGGGTTTACTTTATGTATAAGCACAGCGTATTTACATTTCTATATGCACCTTCCATTTGTTTAGTATTTACTTCGATTTTTTGTACACATTCCAAAGAAACTTAATTTTCTTTACAAAAAAGGCCTGGGCCGTCAAAAGTACGTTTTTTAGGTTTCATATTTTTACTTAAACGTATGCTATTCTTTTTCTTTTAGTATCTAGAACAAGGGACTTAAGTGACAACAGTTTCCTAGATGCCAAAACATTTGTTAAGGGAATCAACACTCACTGATGAGCGCACACAGCTCGTGCGGCAGCTTCCTCTTCCCGGTGGAGAGGACCTGGCGACCCACGTCCTCGAAGATGACCGGCCGGGACTCCAGATTCATCATCAGCATAGATTTGAGCTGGGTCTTAGCCCTCTCCAGCTCCATCTGCACGTCACACATATCATCACAACGCGTACATATCCCCAATCACATCATTGATTAATCATTAGGAAAAGAAATGGATCATTGTGGATGATTGGAAAATACTATTGTACCAGAATTATTTTGATGTGGATTATTGTTATTTTGTATTTTGTCACATTACCTCTCCTGGTGTTCCCGCCATCTGGATGAACTCCCTGGTGATGATCTCCACCATTTCCCGAACCTTTTGAAAACAGATAGGGATTTTAATAATAATAATCATACTATTACAAACATCGTTTACAAATGCTTTAACATACACAATGAAAACCACAAGGCAGGGAAACATGAACTAGAGGACAGAAGTGGAGGGAGGGAACCGATCAATGATTTCAGGAAATATTTATGATGAAATAAAGATGGCGTAAATATTTGAAAAAATATTAAATGAAACAAAGAATATGACATATCTGAGCCTTGAAAGATCAAACAGTCTAATATATATATTACATTGCATAAAATAAAATAAAAGGCAATGAATAAAGAGATGAAATAACACTACTGTGAGAACAGTGAAGGAACCGTGGATGACCTCATAACCACGTTGAGGTCCATACTATGGGAGCTCACCTGTCGGGGGTCGGCGCTGGCATGGATGCAGAGCAGACCGCTGTCTTCGTAGCTGTGGTGGTAGGCGGTGGCGTTGTACATCCAATGATGCCTTGACAAAAGGAACAACAAAGTCACACTTTAGATCATCAAGCCTCAAATCCAGAGTTTCTGTGAGACGTTCAGCGCTCACCTGTTGAGGACGTTCAGGTAGAGCCGGGTGAACATGCCTTTCCCTGGCCCTCCCGCTGAGAAGGACCCACCCCCGCCCATCATCATGTTGAGCACTGCGAACGGAATGAAGTCATCCTCCTGCAACGTTAAGACGAAACGCACCTCAGTCATAATACTCCTCTCCCTCCACCATTACTTAACCAGCATCTTAAAACATACCTTTTAGTTTAGCCTTCTCCTAATCACTTAATGTCAAATTGTCCTAGTTTAATCCAACTCAAATGTATCTCTGTGATTTTGATGTGTACAGTTTTAAATTAATTTATTGTTCCTGTTATGTTGTTTCACTTGCCAACAAGTTTGTATGTACTGCCGTTTTGCCCAAAACTGCTCTTGCAATTAAGATTTGACTGTCTCTTCATTAATACATTAAGTTATTTCAACCTAGGATGCTAACTACTTAAGTAGCAAATCACAGGAGAGACCCACCAGAAAAGAGCAGCTTTCCAGACCAATCATTATGTGTGCAAGTTCCGGGATGGGGGTGGGGCCCAGGCTGACGTCCGACATGTCCTTCTCCATCTGACCAGACAGAACCACTGTTTAGCTGCAACATCCAGGTGTACAAACCAACTAAATGACTACACTGTGATGGTAGATAGTTGGGTAAAAAAGCAGCACAAATAATGGATAAAGAGAGAGAGCTACATTTGCCCATTATTCACTACAAGCCAACGAGAAAAAACACTCCAATCCTTAGTAAGCGGAACATCTCCATCCTACAAGTTATTCATGTCAGTGTAATATATTCTGTTTTATAAAGAAAAATAAAGCTATTATACAAATAAAGTGCATTATTAATATTATTTTGAGCATTCGAATTTCCTCTCCCACCTTAACGATGCCCCCGGTGTACTGGGCCACGGAGAGGTCCACGTTGGCGGGCGTGGCGTCACCCCACACAGGCCTGGCGTTCAGCAGGTACCGGTGGGCACACTCCACCAGCTGCTCGTGTTCGATGCCCACCCCGGCCAGCACCATGCGCTGGGGACAGTAGTAGCTGCGCAGGTAGCCGTGCAGCACGGCCTGGTCTATCTTGTCCACGTTGTCACCGGGACAGAAGCGCGGAAGACCTACCGTGTTTCCGCGGTACGCTGCCTGCGAGTGGGGATGCGACGTAGAAGAAGAGGTCACGAGAAATGGCCACCAGGCAAAAATAAGTGAATAAATGTGGTAAGATTATACCTGCACTATGTAACTGTCACTGCAGCTAATCCTCTAGTAGTAGTGTTTAGAATGTTTAATATGTTTATATTTATTTTCTGTAATTTGCTGCTGCAACACCTGAATTGACCTCATGGGATTAATTAAGTGTTATCTATTATTTATCTATGTTATTATTATTTGTAAGTATTTTAAACCATTGGCGTCCTAACGAATACAGTGAAAGAACAGTTAAAGAGTCCCAATGTGAAGAACTTGAAAAGTAGGATATCTGTGTGTGTGCCAGGGTGTTGACATTTGACAGCGCTTACAGCATGAATCATCTCTGTGAGTAACGGTTCGGGATCAGGCCTCATGTTCAGATCCTCCAGCTCAAAACGAATGGCCATTCGAGTCATCTCGATCTCCTCATCTTTGGGCAAACAGACAGGCAGTCACTCAATCAGTCAGATATAGCTCATGTTCATTTTTGACAAGTTTGAGTGTATAAAACAAAAACAACGAATCAATGCAAGATTCAACACATTTCTCTGTATGTTGTTTATCGTCATTGCACAAGTGTTCAAAACCTTTATATACATTCATTATACTTTTTTAAGGATAGAAGATAATAATAATAATAATTAAGTCTTCTGCCTCAGTGAGTACTCCCACCTGGTCTTCTTTTCAAATCAATTCCAGTGATGTCACAGATGTTAAATGGCATGGGGGAACCTGTCATCACTAAGTGAACACGGAGCAGAGGTTAAAGACTAACGTGTCGGCCACCAGACTGACCTAGCAGGCGAGGCTGCAGTACAGCATCTGACAGCAGGCTGACCACCGTGTCCAGGCCCTTCACTTCTGCAGAGATGGCGTACATGGTGGTGTCTCTGCACAGAAGAACATGCAGCGGAATAGGCCTTCTCCAATTCAGAGCTTTTGTTGTTGTTCATATTGTATGCTTATGTTTTAACTGTGATGCATTTATTCATAAAATAAAGTGTAGTATTATTCGTATTATATACACAGTGAAAATTAACACATTGGATTCCCATGGCATTTGGAAAACAGATAGTAAAAAAGTTATTATTATTATTATTATTATTATTATTAGGTATGCACAGTATAGCTGTGGATACCTATTGTTATTCTAGGAATTCTTCTTATTTTTTATTTGACGGCCCATGTCTCAACCTCTGAGTTGCAAAACGTTTTTTAATTTCTCAGACCTCTATAGGTATCCCGGTAACTTAGGTCTCCAATACGTTTGGTGCTAAAATTCTCATTGGGGGCGCTATAACTTCCGGTCAAAGTTAAACGCTCTGCATTTCTGCCCCGATGGGTTAAAAATCCTGAAACTTGGTGTACATGCCTTATTTTGCACGCTTAACATTTTTACCATTTGGACCCATAATGTCCGTCAGGATAGATTTTGCTGTACAGTGAAAAGTCCGGGAAAAGTCTTCTTCAGAACCATAGCTTCAAATGAAAAACTGTTTTGATATTCATGATCTATGGACTTGCCTGATTAAAAGTTAAAGGAATGGTTTTGATTGTGTAAAAAATGGCTGACTTATGGCAAATTCAATACATGCAAACATCCTATCGTGTGTGTGTGTGTGTGTGTGTGTGTGTGTGTGTGTGTGTGTGTGTGTGTGTGTGTGTGTGTGTGTGTGTGTGTGTGTGTGTGTGTGTGTGATTTGAAATGCCTATAGCTCAGCGGTTGACTTCTCAATCGTTTTTCGGGTTTATATACATATCCCCGGTAAGCAGGTCTTGAAAAAGTTTGGTGCCGAAATTTCCATTGGGGGCGGTATAATTCGCGGTCCAAGTTTAAACGATCGAAGCGATCTGCATTTCCGCCCCGATGCATATACAATTCTGAAACTTGGTGTACATGCCTTATTTCGCATGCTTAACATTTTTGCCTCTTGGGCAAATCCAATATATGCTGATTGGCGAACATTATCCTATGAAATGTGTGTGTGTGGGGGGGGCTGTGAATACCTTGTGTGACTGCTTGCAGTCCTAGTTATTGTTTTACAAATTTACAGTATTGGCATGACAAGGCACAGGAAGGCGAGGTTACCTGGATGTTTGGCAGTCACATATTCCGCCATGCTTCTCTAACGTGAGAAGAATTTCATCTCTACTCCCATACTGAGCTGTGGACTAGAAATGAATGTCAACAAAATGAATGTCAACAAAATGGTCAAACTGTCAACAAAGTGATGAGCAATCCTTTTTTGTTCCCATACCACGTTATAGCTTGTGTTTTTGCCACCTTACATTGTTTAATTGTCAAGGTCAGAGCGCTCTCAATCAAACTTGATTAATATAATGATTTTCTCCCAACTTCAGAACTGATAGAATGACTACTTAATGGGAGCACACATCATTCCGTTGTAACGTCTCTCCTTTTGCTCACAGTAGGGTCAAGTGGTTGAGAAGGCAATACTTACAGAAAAGGCAAGTTTCTCTAAGAAGTGCGCAATTCCACTGGGATACTTTGTCTCGTGTCTTGACCCGGAGTTAACTAAAACTAAAAGACGACAAAACAAAATCATTCATATTAATGCTGAACGATTAATTGAATAATTAATGCTAGCTCCATGAGTCATGTTATCCCATTACATCATAATTGATTGCAGAATAAGCAACTTACTTCCAACAGTACAGAATTGACCAAACTTGTTTTGGGACGCTACTCTAAGGCCGTTCTTCAAAGTGGTTATCCTAGTTTCACACTTCTCATGGCCATCCACGGAGGCGAACACCGGCGAGGGGATCCCAGGCAGCGGGGAGGACAGGGAGATGTTGGGGTACCCGCCACCGCTGCCGCTGTACCTTCTGTAGGCTGCAATCCCATACCTGGAATAATACATAAAATAAACCCTGGACTCGGATGATAGAAACCAAGCAAGTTCAAATAATGGTGTAAGATCGTAAGGTTAACGCTACGTCTCGTGTGATTTGACTTTTTTGACAGGTGGACACACTGGTCACATCTTGGTAGTGGAGACACTATCAGAATCTCGCGATAACGTGTGTGTCAAATGACACACAACACAGTCAAAGCTGCAATTGATTCGCTAACCGTTACATTTCTTTGTCAATATTGTATACTGACACGAGTTGGAATCAACTGAGTGTTACCTTTGAACAGGGCTCCAAGATCTACACCTCGACATGTGTGTCGCCATCTTGACGTATGACCACAAAATAACCCGGATGACAAATATATAACTTCCACCAGAGAGGCCTGCTGCCAGCATATTATAGTGGACAACTGTGGTATTGCACCCAATGGCCTTCCATAAAAAGCAGAGCTCCTTTCCATCATTTTTTAAAGGTTTTCTAAGTAACTCACGTTGTCAAGTTAGGGGTGTCATTTCTCATTGCTACCTTCCTCATCCCCAAGTTAGATTTGATTGACATTGAAATATGTAGAGCACATTTAACACAATTTATTTTTATATGAAGCCCGAAACCATATAATGTTTTTTTCCTCTTGATATTTCAATTTTTCCTTTGAATTGCGTTTTCCTTTTTTCATTAATTATTTTTGCAAAAGCAAATGCTCATACGTGTAATAATTAAAAACCACACCACTCCCACCTTCGGCTTAATAACTCGTCATGTATTTTCTAAATTATCTTTACCAATTTCCCATGGTTCTGACTGATTTATCATACTTAACTCGGTGGCATTACAAGGTAACTTCACTCCCCTTTTCTTCTGCTCTGGTCCTGAGCTCATTCATTCCCTGCTAGGCCTCCACAGAGACTTTCCTTTGGCAACTGTTGTTTCTGTTGCTGGTCAGATGTCTGTACTTCTTAACAAATTCACGTGACACAGCTTTCTACCACTGCTCTTTGTGGGCCTATAGGTCTTCTGTCATAGTGCATTCTGCTGTGTCTGTCTATCTACCCTTCAGTCCATCTATCTCGGTCATGTATGCATGTCTTCTTTATGTATGTATATCTGTCTGTCTTCAATCCATCTGTCTATCTATATATCTATCTTCCATCTATCTATCTATCTATCTATCTATCTATCTATCTATCTATCTATCTATCTATCTATCTATCTGTCTGTCTGTCTGTCTGTCTGTCTGTCTGTCTGTCTGTCTGTCTGTCTGCTGGCTGTGGACGTAAACTATGTCTAAGAAGAACAAATGTGCAATGTTATTATTATTATTTTTTTAAGGAACTAAGTAGCAGAACACAAGCAAGTTGATAGTTGTTTTTCTGTCTTTGAAAGCGTTTCGAATGAGACATTATCCACGGGCTATCAATGTGTGCCTTTCACCTTAGAAGGGAATGGATGGTAAATAAGAACTATTGATCGTTTGAGTGCTGCCTATTGGCGTGTTGCCTCGAACCAATTTATCCTCAATATTGATTACAGCCCCCAAAATAGAGCGGTTTCTAACTGATTTGCCCAACTACGTGCTATATTTAAACCGTTTGGAACAACAGTTAAAGTTAGTTGGAGTGTGTGGGCAGAGGGGACACTAGCAGAGAGATTTGAGAGAAGGCTCAGACCGAGTCCAAGGCTTTGTTTAGCTTATTTTCCCTCCTCCTGTAAGCATGTCCTCTAGGGATAACAGCTGGGAGTTCACCTTGCAGAGGGCTGCAGTGTTGTGCCTAATGTTCCTGATCCCAACATGTTCGTACTGCTATGAGCTCCAGGATACCATCAACACGCTGAAAGAGGAAAACCTGCACCTCCAACACCGGCTGGAGAACATCACCCGGGCCCTCAGAGACCTGAAACATCTACTCTTTGACCACTCTAAAGGTACACTGATATTCAGCCAGATGCTTCTCTATACTTTTAATTTAATGATTGAATTTACACAAATGTAACTCATCTTAAGAAGCCAATTAAAACAATATTAAATGTCAAGTCGTACAAAACGAATACAGACATAAATAAATTAGTTTTTTTGTATGATGCCAATTTTGGTAGATTTTTGATTTCACCTTATAAAGGTAGACATAACTCTTAAATGTAACATGCTGGATTTCAGAATTTCCCGTCTGGGATTAATAAAGTAGTATCTCATCTCTCTGTGTTTCTAATTTGTGTCTGTGGACTACATTTCCCAGGCTTGGGGGAAAATCATGACAGCGATTCCCAGCATGCCTGGAACGACTGGGCCCAACATGGTGAGAATCTAGTGTGTCTATATATTACCTCCTATGATGCTTGACATTACACCACATTGACACTGACTTTCAGGGTCCTCTGACCAGGGCTTTAATCAACCAAAATGCTTATTGCTCATCACTGCAACGTGACATCCCTCAAGTCGTCGTAAAAAAGCTACAACAAATGTTATAGTTGTGTTTTACATTTAGCACAGCTCTATTTGTTGTTGCCTATGCGAAGGAAAGGGCCTGGAGTGGAGCCATGCCTCTGACTGCACGCTGCTCTCTGTGCTCAGCAGGCCTCAGCCCAGACACCCACCACATGCTGGAGCAAGCCTTCTGCGGCTACAATCCTCACGGCAATGCGGACGCCATCTGTACCCATCCTCTCCTCCTCTTCCTCCTCTTCTTATTTTCGTCTCTTGTTTGGTTGAGTCCCACGCTGCTGTGAGGACAAGGGTCCACACATAACATGAAGATACAAGCACACACATGTGTACTGTAAACACACATAGACACAGGCACAGGCACACACACACACACACACACACACATGTGCATGCACACACGCACACACATGCGGGTGTTTGTGTGGGGTGTGTTTATACCACACACAAACACACACACATACACATAAATACATACACACACACAAACATACACATACGCACATCCCTGTAGCTCACACTAAGGTTTTGTTATTGTTTAGTTGCTGTTTAATTGATATAGTAAAAGTGGTAACAATGTGTTGTGCAAGTTGGCTCGATTTTCTGTAAGAGGAACATTTCATATGTATTTTATATTTTCTGTACCGTTACATGTTTTAATACTGAGATACACTGTACAAAGCTTCACTTATGTTATAATTGAGGCCTATTCTTGTCAAGCAGCATTACCTTTCTATGAATGTGAGAATGTCAAGAAGAAATAAAAATACTTCTGCAGCTCTTTCCTGTACTCTTTGTATATCAACAGACTTGTGAACCGACTGCCTTAAGACTGGAAATGCTCTGCAGTGTTCCAATTCAAGACGCATATAAACACATATTTGAGAGAGAGAGAGAGAGAGAGAGAGAGAGAGAGAGAGAGAGAGAGAGAGAGAGAGAGAGAGAGAGAGAGAGAGGGATTAGCATCCACTTTAAAGCCCCTGCATGTCATTTGAGTCTCTTACTTCACCCACCACACTCTACCTTCCCGTCGCGGTATCAACATGTTGTAAGAGGTCTGTCATTTGAAATGAGATCTCAATGACTTCCTGGCTAAATAAATCTAAAAAGTACATTTTAAGTGCCCTCATTGATCTTGTGCAGTCATTCTCAAAGAGTTTGCACAACATCATCCCCCCCGCCCCTCATTTAAACATGTAATACCATTTAACATGATTAATGAAGTCAGGTATAGATTTGATTTGATATTTATTTGATATGTACAAGCCACACGAACAGTACTTTGTTATGACTATTATTCTGTAATTGCTGTGTCAACAAACATTTTTACATCTGTGTTGATTAGAAATGTGTGTCTTATGCCAGTATGCGAGGTAAATTACATGTTGCATTTGCTTTGGTCAAGTTATGTGTTTGAAGTTGTCCTGCATCAACACTGGCACATTTTGCCTACTAAATCATTCTTTGTCCGCTTAATTAAAATGACCCTCCCTGCATAGATTATAATATCGGCCCATTTGTACTTTAATTTCCATTTGATTACGCTGCATAGATTGGGAAAATAAGACGATTTACATTTGCAAAGACTTTCCTTAGATAGGCGAGTGGTAAGACTATGTTCTGCCACGGCATATATGTGCAGTTCAAAGTTTGGTCTGATACATTTTTGGTCAACAAACTGGCAAGATGCATTAGTATCGGTTGAAATGATAGCTTTAGTTGAACTTGAACTAGCTTTTAGTTGATTTTTCCATCCTGCTTTTCAGATGTCTCAAATTAAGTGACTATTCAAGTTCGAGTGAAAGTTTCCTTTCAAGTTCGAGTTACTATTGAGTTGATCTTTTTGACATGTGTATTGTTAATTTATTGGTATCCCTGAAGAGAATCACGTATTATTCCTGCAAAAAGCAAAACAGAATAGAGGGAAAGGGAAAGGGAAAGGGAAATCTCCTCTAAGAAGTAGTACATTTTCACTTATTTCACTATTTTAATATTGAAGTTATAAAATAATTTTAAGGAATATATGAATTACATTAAATGTAAATAAGTAATTGACATTTTGGGATGAAGATATATATATATTTTTTTTATTTATTTAACCTTGTTTTACTAAATGTCAAACAATGACGAAACAGGTTAATCTAGTAGTGGTGGACCAGTTACTTCAATCAGCACTCATTAGCCTACATTAAAGTGTTTGAACAGCACTTAAGCCAAGTGTATCTCCGGTCCATTAAGACCTAGTGAGCAATAGATTGGTGTTATAGAATGTTAACCTTCAGGTCAATAAAACACATCAACTGGGTTCAATTGACCCAAATAACCCCTCTAACAAGAAGCCATTTAACACAAACCTACGGTCGTGCAGAGTACACACAAAAGATGTCCGGATAGACCAGGTCAAGTTAGGCTTATACAGACATATATAAATGATTTGTTTATATCTGTTTGTGCAATCTTACACCATGCACTATCAAATTCAAGTTTTTTTATGCAACGATTAATTCCCTTGAAACGTAAAACGTTTAGATTTTATATGGACCTGGGAAGCGGTCTATTAGGTCATTTTGCTGGTTCATCAGGTTGAATAATTGCATATATATATATATATATATATATATATATATATATATATATATATATATATATATATATATATATATATATATATATATATATATATATAACAGAAGCCTATTACAGTAAGCCAAGCACGTCATATCAGACACATAGACAGACACCCATACCCTCCACAGGAGCTACATTCTATGGCATTAACCTTAGTTCTTTCATTACAATGAAACGATTGCACATCAATCAACGACACGTCTATCTAGATGCCCCAGCAACATCCTCATCACAGCAGAGACTGCAGGTCTGATGTTATGTCCCTCCAGTGTATCACATGGAAGACACCAATTTCACTTTTCTATTCATTATATGTTAATGACCACTGTGTGTGTACAAGTACTATATATGCATGTCATTGTGTGTATGTGTGTGTGTATGTGTGTGTGTGTGTGTGTGTGTGTGTGTGTGTGTGTGTGTGTGTGTGTGTGTGTGTGTGGGTGCATGCGTCCATGTGTGTTTGTGTGTGTGTATTTGTGTGCATATTCATGCATGTGGGTGTCTGGTCCAGTGTGTGTGAGCAGCGACCGCCTGTTGTCCACACACAGCTGAAAGCTAAGCGTATGCATCAGGACAACAAAGATTGTGCACACACACACACACTCACACAGACAGACACACACAGGCAGCAGGCGGACTGCAATTGAGCAGAGAGGAGAAATGGTCTACCGACTGCATCCTGTCATGACAAACCCAGGACATGTTTGCTGTAAGTACTTTTACTCTCCAGTGTACCTCGTGCACTTCATCATCAAGCTATGACTAATAAAGAGTAAGATATTCAAGAGTAAATTTGAATAATATCATTCTTGTATCAGCGGATGTACATATGTTTATTTTCATAGTTGTATAGACTATAATATTTGCATTGTTCTATTTTAACATATGAATTATTGAACTGTTGCATGTAATACTATTGTATTATATTATAAAAGCAATATATTGCATGTGCATGTGCTTTGTATGTGTATGTGTGTCTTTGTGTGTGTGTGTGACACCGTGCGTGTGTGTGCGTGCGTGCTATGTGCGTGTGTATGCGTGTGCGCGCGCTTGCATATGTGTGCGTGTAAATGTGTGTTTGGCTCATGCATGCATTACATGATATTGGAGTGTCAAAACATAAAAAATTTAAGAATGGTAGGAAACTGGAATTCATCTGCTTGAGCTGATTTTATAAATTTTATAAAGTGAAATGCTTAAAGGAGAAAACTGTTCTTTTCTGGTTCATTTTGGTAGGTTGAATATTGCATCACATTCATGTTGTGTTCATAAAGTGTCCCATTAGTTACAACAATTGGTTAAAACGCCTTTTGTGAATATTTTACCTAGGACGGAGAGGTATGATTCGGCTTGTGTGGATTTAAAGCACGATTTTAATGACATGCTAAAGAGTGTAAATGGACTATTGTGAGGCTCAAGCATTTTGTCCCCATGCCCAGCCATTAGTCATCACCCAAAAATAAATGATATGTCCCCAGGACCGCACAATTATAATCTGTGGAGAAATGTCTACGTGTGGCTAATAGTGTTGCCTTTACAACTATTAACAAACATCTACTACTACTACTACTACTACTACTACTGTTCATATTACTAATACCACTAATATTAACAATACAACTTCGACTAGGATAGCTATAGTTTATGAATGTGCCATATCTTATTTGTATTTGTATGTACTTAAATATATGGAATGTGTATATTGAATCCATACAGCCAGTGTTGCCTATGCGTGCTTAATGGTCCAAAACATCACACTGTGATCAGTTCACTGTAGGAAATCTCTCTCTAAATGACCATGTGGTTTATATGTAAGATAGGCACAGCGACATATACACAGTGGCTCTTAAAGCACCACTTGTATCAGTGTTAGATGATTGACTTAAAAACGTAAAACGATGTTTTTACTGTAGTTCAAGACACGTCTCAAGACAATTTACAACAAATCTGAATTGAACCCTTTATCATAATTTTCACTGAGGGATGTTGCTGAAATGGCTTGTAATTACCATTACAAGCCATTTCACAATCTTCCCTCTAGTGAAATAACACATGGAAGTGTCCCCCCAGATGTATGATGGATAGATCAGCCTACCAGTTGGTTCGGTCCACTGGGTAGGCTGGTAGCTTGATCTATCTATCTTACATCTGTGCGCACACTCGCATGGGTGATTGTAAATTGTGGAATGGCTCGTGTTGGCTAATCAACATCACACCTGGTGTTCAAATAGGGGACCTCTAAAATACATAACCAGGGGACAGGTCTCTAACACAATCTCCCCAAGGTGCCCTGCTATCGACCTGCTTGAATTCAGGGTTCATCTGTGCAAACAACGTGTCACTTACAGACAAAGAGCGATGTCTCCTTACATGGCCATGTTAAGGATCATGAAAGCCTACATACGATCAGACGTCTATCTCGGCCCTCGGGCAGCCAGATAACTGATCACAGTACAAAGCTGGGTCGGCAGGGTCTTTTCATGTCACTTTCATTCATTGAGTGGAGAGCCGCGCACAGCTTCAGCGCTACAAAGTGCTCAGGCTCCATTCATGGACTTAAGAGGACAACGCTGAGCTGCGATCGCTAGGACGCTGCAGAGCCCCCAACCTTAATAGGAGCCATGGGTAGGGAGAAAGGCTAGGAGGAGTGATGGAGGGGCAGGGGTTGAAATTCAGACGCTAAGACGAACGCACATCACAGGTAATTAAAGCAGGGTTGTGTTTGCCTCGCAGAACAACGCAACCAAAGGTACACCTTTTCTAGATACGTGAATGAGAAAGAGATGCACCTTTGTGTTTGCATGTGATAACAACCCGACACTGAAAGCTTTCCTGGCGGACCGCGTACCCTCTCTCCCCAGATGCTCCAGGCTGGTACCATGGATGAGGCCCCCCATGGAGCTCTGCTGTAAGATGCATGGCTCGGCCCACATCCCCCTGTGGATGTTCAGCTGTCTGCTCTCGCTCTGGCCCCTGGTCTGCTCTCAACTAGGTGAGACACCCCTGAACCACGTCTGGTCCAGACCGCAGGCCAATGGGGCGGGACGTACAGGCCCCCAGTTGTTGATAACTTTGAGTTGTTGGTCGAAGTTGTCTTCATTAAAAAACAAAACTGAATGCATATTTTTATGTGAAAACTAGAGGAAACACTAAAGTGTTTAGGGTCCTGGTGTAATGTTCCTGACCAACTGTGCTATCATCGTCTTCTGGTGAATGCACTGGAGTTCTTATGATTAAAACCAAACCATTTATGCATTTTCTCTGCATAGCACTTTGAGCTGCATTGTCACATATGAAAGGTGCTATAAAAAGAAAGATTAAGAAACTTAAATATGTAAAAAATTACTCCTGTTTGCTGAATGTTTGTATGTTGTTCTTTGTAGTTTGTTATGATGTTGTCACTTGTGTATTACAAATGGCAGATGTTTTATTGAGTCACTGTTGTTTCATCTGTGAATTCTGCGCTACATGCTAATTTCTACACCTCCTGTATAATGTGACCAATAGCTTGATGGTGGTTACCTAGCAACATGATGCTTCATGTAGCTGTGATGAAAAAGGTGTGATTGATGTTCGTGCGGCCAAAATTTGGGTCACATGATGTTTCGTAAAAAAGAAATCTGCATTTCATCTTGATGGGCTATGGTTGGAGTGAGTTGCATATACTAATACATTAGTTAAATGCATCAGTATACATTCTACTAATGCATAAAAAATATTTTGTTTAATATTTTTAAACAATTACAATGATTTACATTTTTTTTGTCTACCTTTCATGCAGTGTTTTCCACCCAACCACAGCATGCTGTGGGTTTACTCGGGGCGCCCCTTACCCTGGACTGTGCAGTGTATGATCTTGGCCAAAAGAGGGCGCTGTCGGTGGTGTGGGAGAAATCAAATGGCGAAGCGAAGAGTGCACTGGTGCACGCTGACAGCGAGTCCGTAGGAGTTTTTCAGCTTTTCAACGGCTCTCTGTTTTTCCCCCTGCTGAGAGAGAGTTACCTGGGGAATTATGTGTGCAGTGCCGCTGCCGGAGCCGATCGCATTAGTGCCACTGTACGAGTGGAAAAGGCCGGTCTGTCATTTTCCCACAATGAGTGAGAGTCTAATAATCGATGGTTTTAATGGTTTTTCGAGCTCTTTACAATTGGATGTCTTATTTCAGGTCTGGGTAGTGTGTTCTTCAGCCCCCGGAACCAGACAGTCAGTGAAGGAGAGGCCGTTTTCCTCCAGTGTGTGTCGGGGGAAAGCTCACCGGCCGCACTCATTTCCTGGATGAAAGATGGGGAGTTGGTCAAAAGAGGGAAACAGATTCAAGTTAGTTGTCTAGACCCTGTGTGTGTGTGTGTGTGTGTGTGTGTGTGTGTGTGTGTGTGTGTGTGTGTGTGTGTGTGTGTGTGTGTGTGTGTGTGTGTGTGTGTGTGTGTGTGTGTGTGTGTGTGTGTGTGTGTGTGTGTGTGTGTTAAAAATACTCATATATAAATACTTTTTTATCCAAAATAGTTAATTGCTAGTAATTTATGGGGGAATGTATTTGTTGTTTACTTTTCTTGGTGAGCCAACAACAAATATATTCCTCCATGCCCGGTGTTTTGCTTTCGCCACCCCCACACACACATTTTACTTTAGTAGAACAATCAGATTAACATTGAAGGCCTATGGTGACGTATACTTGCTGTGGTGTTGGGCAACAGCTGTTTTATTTGTAACACAGAGAACGTTTCATTCGCTGCTGAAATAACGTGCAGTGGGTCTGTTTACTATTGAGCCTTACAGTGACCTTTTTCTTGTTGATACATGACACATTAATGACCAGAAAGGAGTGAGGCATCTTGCTAAGGATGCCTCACGGTGCAGGTAGACTGACACATAGACATTGGGGTTCTAAAGACAAATCCTTTCGGCTTGGAGTTCAACACCCTGTAACCACTAGACCAGTGGTTCTCAAACTATTTAGCTTGCGACTCCTTAAATGGTTTGGGCCAAGACTTGCAGCCCCCTTGTTCCTCCCGACCTGCTCGCTACGGCACACACACACAGACAGACAGACAGACAGACAGACAGACAGACAGACAGACAGACAGACAGACAGACAGACAGACAGACAGACAGACAGACAGACAGACAGACAGACAGACAGACAGACAGACAGACAGACAGACAGACAGACAGACAGACAGACAGACAGACAGACAGACAGACAGACAGACAGACAGACAGACAGACAGACAGACAGACAGACAGACAGACAGACAGACAGACAGACAGACAGACAGACAGACAGACAGACAGACAGACAGACAGACAGACAGACAGACAGACAGACAGACAGACAGACAGACAGACAGACAGACAGACAGACAGTTTTAATGAGATACAATGTTTTTTTTTCTCTTGTATGAAAAAATAGATTATTTCATCATCCCATGAGCTGTGTCCCCCCAAAATATTCTCGCGACCTCCACCTTGAGAATCACTGTACCAGACTATCCTGCACCCACTAGACACATTGTCACATGCTAGGTGTTATCTCCAGTGATAAGGGGTCCTTGTTGTACTTTTATTTGCATCAATAGAAGCTGAAGGTCACACACCTATGCAAGTCAAGTCTATCATTGTATTCGTATAGCATGTAGCCCTACATCTCAAGGAAGAAACACTGAGAAGGAACACAGAAGAGGGATGGTTTGGACTGCAATAGGTGACATAACAGGCACAACAGTTTCAGTGGAATGATGAGTCTGGTAGCATCATGTCAGGTGGCCAGGCGTCCTAGTCGATCACCTCTCAGCTAGGTCACAGTAAGGAGCATGGCCACAGCCCTCCACTCCAGGGGGGCGTCCAACGCTCTTAGCTCAAAGACGGGAAGAGGCAGCATGATGGTCAGATAGGGCATTCACATGATGATGATGATGATGATGATGAGTCAACGATGACAACTTTGTCCTCCTGGATCTGTTCAGGGTCAGTACGGCGGCGGACACCAGAAGAAAACTTCCGGCACCCTTCATCTCCCCAACGTCACGCGAGGCGACGGGGGTGTTTATGATTGCGTCACTTACAACCCTCTTCTCAACGTTTCCCAGTGCAGCGCGGCGGCTACTCTCACGGTGCTAGGTGAGTCAGCCGGGTTCGCCTCACCGTCACATTTGTTTATTCCGTAATCTGTTTATTTATTTTCATTTACTGGTAGTTGTCTCATAGGATGGGCATGGGCATGTCAGCACCACACCAGCATGTCTGTATTGATGTGACTCATCCTGTCCCTAATGTCATCACACCAATAAGCATGTTGAAGGTTTTTGCAGGTTCAAGATTCAAGATGTTTTTATTTGCCAAATGCAACATAGTCCATTGGAATTTTTCTTGCATTCCAAAAGAACATATAAAATGTTATTGGACTGAATATTATTGTGTACATTCGTAGCTGTGGCACACAACTTCTAGAAAAGTTGGAATACTTTGAAACAAGAATATTGTGCTCCACCAATATTTTAATTATTCAAGTTATTACATTTACACTGAAGAATATATATGAAAAACTCCCTCTTTTGGCCATCGATGAATGACAGATCAGTGGACCTGCCAAGATACACATGGGCCAGGTGCACTCACCTGGTGCCCGTTTACCGTTCCTGTTCCCAGGAGCACCTATAGGACTGCAGATTACCCAGGGTCCCACTTCCATCACCGTCGCCACGGGAACAGAGGCTGTCATGCGTTGCGCTGTCCAAGGGCACCCAGTTCCCATGGTGCATTGGTTCAAAGACAACCATCTCCTGACCAATCAGTCGGCCTCGCTGCGCTGGCAGGACAATGGACAGCTGCTCATATTCAGGTTTCACACATGCACATCGTAGACACTAAACCATTTTTTATGCCTGGTTTCTTTTATTCCCATTTTTCTGAATGGTGAACATGGCCAAAATGGCCAAAATGACAAATACGACAAATCAGCTTTTATGGTAGTAGAAGAGGAAAGTTCAGGATTTTTAAAAACTATTTAAAGCTATTATGTTCCAGATTAAGATGTAGCTTGTGAACTGTCAATAGGCAGGATCTCTAAAACTGTTTCAGATGGTCAATGAAGGCGTAGTTTAAACGACATCATGCCGGCATATTTTAATGGCAGGTTGAGTTATGAGGTGTGTATGTGGGGGCTTTAAGGAGGACCTGGAGGTGTGGTTACCCAGGAGAAACCAAATATGCCTTCCTATTGCAAGCCTTACGCCAATTATCATTACTTCTTCACAATCTTATTGTCCTTATTAAAATATATTGATATCTGTCTTCACAGCATCACCCTTCTACTACTACGGAATTCCAAATGTTTCATTAGCAAAACTATAACTATGATCCCATGGTCTCTCTCTCTCTCTCTCTCTCTCTCTCTCTCTCTCTCTCAGCTTTCTATTATGATGAAATCTCCCAAGCTTTTCTGACAGGCGGGAGTTAGAGAGAGTGTGTGTGTGTGTGTTTGTGTGCGTGTGTGCTTGTGTGTTTTGGCTCTGTGCAGGAATGTGTCTGACGAGGACGAGGGCTCCTACCACTGTGAAGCCTCCACCCAGCAGGAAGCCGTCCGCTCCCCACCTGCCCTGCTCCTCCTTGCCGGTAACATACTCCTCCTGGACCAGAGAGCCTATCAGAGAAACAAACACACTCTGCACTTTACACCCAACAACATGAACCACTTTAGAGGAACATCACATCTGCTTTAACTGAGCCACCTGATATAAGTATCATTATGATTCAAGTGTTAAAGCGTAGTTTCTTTAAAGCTCATTTTAAGAAACTACATTTTTCACTGCACGCTTTTGCTTGTGATCAAATGTTCAAATGTATGTGAGTTACTTAAAGTCTCTCGAATAAATGCAATCCATCCACGACTCCATCGACCAAGGGAATCAAGCTCTCCAATCGAATCTGGTCTGTGCTGTCCAATGGCAGGAAAATGAATCGAGAGGACATGACGTCTAAAGTAATATTTAGTAAAGTGTAAAAAAAAAAAAGGTTTTAGTTTTATTTGTAACATAACAAATGAAAAAAGATATCAGGATTACTTGGCTTGAAGACATAGTTGCTGCTTGCTTCGTAGTTATCTGTTGTCGTTTGTCGTATCGACATCATCACCGTCATGCCAAAGAGCCAAAGCTCTGTGGTGCCAACTCTGGCCACCAGAGGCCAATAGTGTGTAGTGTTACATAGTCTCTCTTTAAGGAGTGAAGATTTTAGTGAAGAGGAATTGTGACCTTTAAGTTTGTTGCACCACCCAACCTTAAACACACCCGTGATGTGAGATACAGTTCAGGGTTTGTGTTTCTGCAAAAGTGTTTAATCTGATAGCTGCTGCCAGAGAACCAGAACAGATATGGTACATCATATCATAGCAGCATATTTGCATGTCTGCATCACACATCTGAAAATATGATTTGCATTTAAATATAAAGTAACTAACCCTTCTGTTCAAAATGTCATAGTTGTTACATACACATATATATATATATATATACTATATATAAGATACACATTTAACTAGATATGCATGCATATTCAAGCTAATAAATGCATAAGCTATGCATTTATGATATCAACAATTTGTTAATTGCCATTTTTGCTCAAAAGATCTTCAATTGGTCAGACAGTCTATTGAACATCTGTTAGACCTAGTATGTGTGCGGGGGTCACACACTGACTCCACATCTGCACGGTTAGGTGCAATGTATGATCCAATGTTCAACAAAGTTCTATCTGCCAGGGGGATACAACCAGAACAATCGCAACACACCTATGTCTCTCTTCTTTCCAGTAATTGGCTGGAGGTTTGTCCGGGAGCCCAACAACCAGACAGTGAAGAAAGGGGATAACGTTACTCTGGTCTGCCGGCCTCCCAGGAGCAGCCCCACCGCTCGGGTCTCCTGGGTGAAGGACGGCAGGCCCCTGAGGCCCCGGGCCCACCTCACCTCATCCCCCGCTGGAGATCTTCTCCTCCACAGGTCTGGTTAGATCTGGGGTAGGGTGGGTTTCCACTGAATGTGTGTGGAGTGCGTGTGCCCATGTGTACTAGACTCCAGACTCTATTGAAATAGTTTTTCTTGTTATTATTTGCTCTCCTAGAGTGCAGGAGGACGATGCTGGGACGTACTTCTGCAGGGCCTCCAATCATCACCTCAACAGATCTATCTCGTCCAGAAGAGTAGCCCTTACAGTTCTGGGTAGGCTATCGTCAACAAACAAACCATATACAGTACATGGCATGGATGGAAGAATTCATAGCCTGAAGTCATTTGTACCAATATAAATGCTTCATAGAGAGAGAGAGAGAGAGAGAGGGAGGGAAGGGGGGAGAGGAGAGAGGGAGAGGGTGGGAGAAAGAGGTGATAGAGAGCGAAAGAGGGGGGAGAGAGACATAGAGAGAGAGGGAGGGAAGAGGGAGATAGAGAGGGAAGGAGAGAGCGAGCGAGATAGAGACAGGGAGAGAGAGAGATGGGGTGAGAGAGAAGAGGGAGAAATAGGGGTAGAGAGAGTGAGAGAGGAAGAGAGCATTACAGAACTGATTAAATGCATTTATAGTATTAACTATAATGCATTTATAGTGACTTTTACTTTGAAGTGAAGACTATGAGCATCACAGTCTAGGGAGTTCCGTTTCTCACTACCAACCTATTTAAAGGGTGGATCAATAGTCTTTCTTTCCCCCCTGTAGCGCCCCCTACGGTGAGTCTGCGGCCCCAGCGGGTGACGTCGCCCCCAGGGGGGTCGCTGCGGCTGCAGTGCGAGGTGGGGGGTCTCCCTCCTCCCTCCATCAGGTGGTACAAGAGGGGTCCGTCCACGCAGACCGGGGGGAAGGTCACCGTGGGGTATGTGTGCAGTTCCTCTCATAGGACGATTTAACATTCATTTTATTTCATTTATGCCATGGAAATATATGCACAAAAAATATAATCTAAAACAGTAACTGACGTACACTCACGTAGCAGCTACTGATAAATGACACATAACAACAGCAACAGCACATGCACTAACATGACCAACTTAACATATCACACATCCCAACAGCGACAGCACATCAACTAACATGACCAACTGAAGATATCACACATCCCAACAGTGACAGCACATCAACTAACATGACCAACTGAAGATATCACACATCCCAACAGTGACAGCATATTAACTAACATGATCAACTAACTAACAGATGCATTGACCATGGGAGAAATGAACAATGTCATTAAATTATAGATTAAATAGCATATCGAAAAGGATACAATAAGAATGCAAATAGTTCTAGATATTATGACGTGAAGGTGTTTCCTGAACTAGATGTGCTAGTGTATTTCCATGGACATTTACCTACTGCAGACCAGGTATACAGTATGCACAGGTACACACTGTATGTGTGTATAGTATGAACTGTTTTCACACACGTAGGAGCTCTCAACTGTGTGACCCTGATAAAGTGACAATGTGTCACCTCCCAAAGCAACAGTCCAAGTTTTCTTCTGACAGTAGCATGTGTAGAAAACACCCATGGTTTCATCTTATGGGATGTTTTGGTTCTGCTTTGCGTCACTGAGTTGAAATGAATATCCTTCAACCCCAACACTTTAGAGAGGAAGGAAGCGGTTATATTGACACACTGCCTTGAGTGTGATCGCTGCCAGTTCTTATGTACAAACACAGACAAATGAACACCAGCCTGTACTTCCTGTCTGTGAGGATCTACGATGAGGGAGTGTACACGTGTGAAGCCACCAACATCCTGGGTCAAGACCGCCGTACTGCCACAATAAGGGTCACCGGTAACTATCCTGTCGCACTCACACACAGTGTGTTGTCTATGCGAACATGGCAATCTCTATTTTGTTTAATGTATACCTGGGGCCTTTAGACTGATTTCAGTGTGAGTGACGCTGAGCTCCTGCTGGCTCCATGCTTCTCCCGCTTCCTCCACCAGTGATGCCCGTCATAGTGGGCTTTTCTGGGCAGGTGAGTAGCCGGCTGGGGGCACCTGTGGAGCTGCCCTGCAGAGCGGTGGGGGTCCTGCCCATCAAGTACACCTGGACCAGGGACAACGAGACACACACCTCGATCACCACCACCACCACAGACGGTGAGTAGATGCCAAACGCTATTTTGTTTCCAACTTGCTTTCAAATAATCCATCCCTAACCTGATGAAGCATATAAAACCCACCACAACAAAACCTCAACATAGAATTGCTACAGTCATTGGTCTATAAAAGTCAAGATACATGCTTACTGTAAACCCCCCAAGCAAATCAAAATTGTAGATGGTGATTAAAGAGCAGAAAGTGACTAAATGAATGTAAATCACGACTGACAGATGGAGCTCTGCAGATCGCTGCTGTGCGGCGTACAGACGCAGGAGACTACTACTGTAGGGCAGAGAACCAGGCAGGGAGAGACCAGATACACACCGTCCTCGCTATCACAGGTACAGTATCTAAGATGGCATCACAGACACATGCATGCATGCATGCATGCACGCACACACATACACTCACAAACACACACACAAAGAAACACAAACATACACCCATACACATGCTCATACACATGCGCATGTGTATTTGCATGAGCATACACATGCTCATGCAAACACTCACGCACGCACACACACACACACAAGCACACAAACTTACACCCACATGCACACACACAGAAAGACACAGAAACACACCCAAACATACACATGCTCGTGCAAACACTCACACACGCACACACACACACATACTCACACATCATCCTTATTGTTTGTGTATATTCAGAAATGTGTGATAATTGTTGGTACTGCTTTACCTTATACCACAAACACGTTTGCGATCCTTAATCAGCCGTCTCTTGTCAGCACATGCTCTGCCAGCCCTTTCACATTGAATATCATGTTCTTATCTTTCACCTGTTTGTAAGATGAGAACCGTGGCGATGACACCCGAGAGCAAATGAGAAAGATTTTGTCTGCTGTAAGTAGAAAGGATGTTTTGAGAAGGTTCATGTGTTCCTTTGCCTTTCGAGTAAAATCATTGATCATTCATTCATTCATCTTTCATACTTGAGTTGTCAGAAGACCCCTTTCATTGTTTGTTTAGAGGACAAATACTAATGAGGAACTGCCAGCTGTCCAATTCAACGGTTCAGTTCTTAAGAATCACTCTGGGATAAACTATGGCCCACATTCAGGTATGTTCACCTGTATAACTGCACTTGTAAATCTTTCTTCGTTTGCCAATATATATGCTGACTTTTCTCTCTGCTCATAGACTCAGTGATGTACACGGAACCCGTCACCCACAGGCCGAACTTAACATTTCCATCACCAAAAGATGCTCTATACGGAGAACTACACACGCCAGGGTCATCTAATTACCAGCACCTGCTGGCCCAGCTTGACCCCCAGCCAACCCAGACTGAGACCCAGCCAGCCCATTTTGACACCCAGCCAGTACAGCCCGCCTCCCAGCCACCCCAGTCTGACACTCAGCCAGATCAGCCCACCTCCCAGCCAGCCCAGCTTGACACCCAGCCAGCCCAGCCCAACCCCCAGCCAGGCCAGCCTGACACCCAGCCATCCCAGCCTACACTCAACAGTCATATACTGCAACCTCCACCTTCACCCACAGACCCCCAGCCCAAAGATCGAATCGGTCCCCCGCCACATGTTTCATCTCCGTATTCTGAGTCACACGTTATGAGTAGCCCAGCACCAGGACACCGGGACACTGGGCTTCTAGCGACCGCCATCCCGACTCTTCCTCGCCACTCCTTCGGTCATTATCATTTAACCAAGAAATCCAACACCAAGCAACTCCAGAACGTTGTTGGCGAGACGTCGGCGAAGCAGAGCGGCGAAGATCAGGAAGTATCCCACTACCATGCGGACCATCCGGCACCGCCGGAGAGGATCGGAGCCAGCCTCATATCCGTCCCTAAGTCTGTTTTGTCTCTCACTAGGTCTTCAGACTCTACAGAGCCCACCACACCGTTTTTCACCCATAGACATAATCCGCCTACCCCAGTGAATCGCCGCGGTCCAGATGCAGTGGCTTTGTCCTTGGCGTTGCACGTGACACTGCGAAACTCTCGCCAGTCATTTACTCCAAGTCCCTACTCAGGACCCCAGCTCCAGCAACCTCCTACCCAGGGGTCCCCCGTGGAGTCGCAGCTCGCTCAAGACACACACGTGAGTCCTGAAGATCTGGCGCAGGCGTCCCTAGCTAACCCTGGCTTGGAAGCAACACAAAATCCTTCTAGACGACACTCCACCCAAAGCTCCTTCCCGCAGTCAGCACCTGAGCTGCCCCCTACATCAATCCATGATGAACCCCAAACCACTCCCTCGCCTCAACCTCCTCCATTCAACCCAGAATCCTCTTCGACCCCCTACGACAGTCCGTCTCCCACAGGTCCAGTGCCTTCTTCACAACCGGAACCTCAACTGCCCTCAATCCAACCGCATGGCCCTTTTCATGCCCCTCCTTCTGTGTCCTCCATCACCACCACCACCACCACCACCACCACCCCAACCAACATAACCATCACCAGCACCTCAACCAGAACCACCATCACCAGCACCACCACCACCACCCCAGCCACCATCACCACCACCCCCACCAGAGCCCCCATCACCAGCAGTACCCCCCAAACCTTCATCACCAGCATCCCCACCAGAGCCACCATCACTAGCAGCACCACCCCAACCACCATCACCAGCACCCCCACCAGAACCACCACCAGCACCCCCACCAGCGCCACTATCACTAGCCCCCCCACCAGCACCATCACCACCCCCTCCACCACCCCCACCACAACCACCACCGACGCCACCAGCACCACCACCAGCAGCACAACCACCACCGACCCCACCAGCACCACCACCAGCAGCACAACCACCACCGACCCCACCAGCACCAGCACCACCAGCACCAGCACCACAACCACCACCGACCCCAACAGCACCACCAGCACCCCCACCAGCACCCCCACCACCACCACCAGGGCTGATCATTTAACCACCCCTTCCAGAACGTCAGTCCCTGAGGGTCCGACTCCCAGTCCACAAACCGTGGCTGATGGCATACGTTCAAACATCAGTCAGGCTGTTGACCCAGCTCAGACCTCTGGATTCACCAGTGAGCCACGTCCCACTGTTGGACTGAAGACCAACACCTCCCAGTCACCCATGACCAGCGATGACCCCAGGTAGGTCCAGAGGGAAATCATCCTTCTGATAAGCTAAGATACAATACTACTTATTATATATAATTATATATTAATCCCAGACATGTCACAGCAGCAGATACATGACATTGCCAGACCAATTTGCAAATGCGCATTAGTCTGGAACCTCTCGGTACATTTTCAATTTACAAGGGGTGTTTTCAACGCACTTGGATAGACCTACAACCAATCAGAGCAACGAAACGTGTCATACATCAGCGGCAGCCATCTTGGTTGTTTATGAAAATGCCTCAACGGCGCTTCCATAGGACACTCTTTTCAGTCATCGTATCAAACCCAGCCCATATTAGATAAACGGTTGTGATTGGCCCGACCCGGGCCAGGTATATGCCAGAGCAAATATGTGTGTGTGTGTGTGTGTGTGCGTTTTTATCACAGAGTGACACAGAAGTCTCCTTCATGGCTTCCAGGGCTGGAGAAACACGACGTCCCCATCGTGGTTGGAGTGGGCGTATCTCTGGCCTTCATCTTCATCACTATGGCTTTCTATTCGCTGTTTCAGAACAATGAGCCTGTGCCGATCAATCGAGCAGGTCTGGGTACGCTAAGCCCTGCAACCACCACCACTATGTCCCCCATGGGCCTTTTCACCTAGCGGCCATCTCGGTTCATAACGCTAGCCTTGAATGAGGCTAGCTGGGAGGGGGAACTGAATGTGGAATTCCACATTCAGATCTCCCCCACCCTGCTAACCTGGTTCCCTGGCATTCCAATCTCATGAAGAAGAATGTCTGGAATTTGATGCTTGAGTTTGTGGATCGAAAGAGGGAGGAATGTGTGTTTTTGATGTTATACTATGTTTCAGAAATTGCTTTGTCAAATTCTTTGTAAAACAAAATCCATATTTCTTATCCTTGTCGTTGTTGTACTTCTTCTTCTCCTCTTCTTCTTCTTGTCCCAGGGACTGTGACAGTAACTGACGCACACCAAGGGGGAAATAGTGAGTCACACATTGTGGGGGACCAATCGGGTCAGGAGTGTTCTTCCAATTACATAAACCCTATGTCAATATGGCTCAAATGTCACTTTGAGCCAACAATGTATTTCACAATGTCTGAGAGATTACTTTAAGCCACAATAGAATGCACTTAAACTGTGAATTGTAAGAACCAGCCCGGCGAATGCGCTGTCACTTCATCCACAAGGTCAGGATGATACGTTAGTCACTGGATGTTATGCTGAAATATTGAGGAGTGGGAGACAAATTAGGGTCCCCCCCTGGGAAATACGCCTCTGACGTAAACAGTTCACAAGAGATCAGAAATTAGTACGAGGGACCAGAGCTGACCGGATGCTGTCTGATAATACTACCACCCAGCTAGCATTTAGAACCAAGATGGCTGCTAGGTGAATAAGACCCATGAATCAAGCAGTTCTTGACAGGGTAGACATGGCCAGCGTCTGGTGTCTAACAGGATGCTAACTGTACTCCACAGCTCAAAGGAATGTAGGTGTCCCCATCAGACATGCTGAACGCCAGACCCCTGGGAAAACATACGACAACAGGTGATTATTCAATTATAAGTGGGCTGAGTGTATTATTTTAAATAATATTATAATTTTGAACGAATTTCTAAGTGTTCAGCACAAAGCAAAATGAAACTGGCGTTTGGCATATATATTAGTGCTTTAATAATCATAATTAAAATCATAATGTGGTACCTATCCAGCTCCACAGGTAAAACAAGGCATTAACACTACCAGGGTTAGGGGTTTCATTTCCACCCATGCTTAGAACTGTATGCTTCATGGTATTGTAAGACGCTTTGGATGAAAGTGTTAATGTCATATATATTTAAATAACAAAACGATAACTGTTCAAATTTGAATGGCGGTCAAATTAAAAGCAGATGTGCTTTGTGCTTTGTGTGTGTGTGTGTGTGTGTGTGTTTGTGCATGTGTGTGAGTGTGTGTATGTGTGAGTGTGCGTGTGTGCACACATGCGTGTGTGCCTGTGCGTGTGTATGTGTTCAGGGCGTTTGAGGATGACGAGTGTGTAGCAGTGATTGAGCAGAGCCCCAATACGTCAGACACTCGTGCCCGGCCTCTGGGGCCCGGTCTGGTCATGGTTCAGATGGAGCCCCCACCTGAGGACCTGAGAGAGAACCACCAGCTTTCCCTAATGGAAGACAATGCTGTCCCTACAGAGACATTTCCTCTAGGAGCTCTCCTGGACTCACAGGTTAGAGAGAACACTCCCACATACACGAAGACCGGGGCAAAATCTAGCCCCCACGTATATTTTATGCACATTTTTTGTGTGTATGCATAGCTTTCTCTATTTATCTATTAAAATGTATATAATATAAAATTATCATATATTATAGATCTTTTTAGAAACCAGCAACCACCCGATGGACGTCAAAATAAATGACACCCCAAAATATCCGTGAAGGATTTCACCCTCCCTCCCTTCCAGGTGGATGCCCACGTGGAGGAAGACAAGGCCTTCAGCCTGTCTCCACCCAGCGCTCGGCTCCGCTGTGTAGAGGACTGGGTCAGCAGCAAAATCCACCCGGTCCACCAGGAGCCTACACCCCCACCCTCCTCTCTGACTCCGCCCTCCTCTCTGCCTCCACCCTTCTCCCTGCCTCCTCCTCTGTCCTCCCTCGCCTCCCACTCGCCCTCCCCCACCATCTCTCTCTGCCCCTCCTCCCCCTCCTCCCTGGCCACCATACGGGAGGAGAGGCTCCACTCCTCGCTGACCCTCCAGACGCCAGCCGAGCCCACCTCCGCCTCCTCCCATGCCTCCACCACTTCCACCCTCCCCGTCCACCACAGCCTCAGCATTTCCCATGCCGTGAGCTCCCCGCTCCTCGTCTCCCACCATGTCTCGCTGGGCTCCTCCACCACCGTCACCGTGGATGTCACCTTCCACCCCCCCGCCGCCGCTGCCATGGCAATCGCCAGCAGCACTCACATCAACTCGCAGGTCTCCAATACCACGGCGGCAGCGGGACCTCTGTTTAATTTCCCATTGGCTAACAGTCAAGAGAGTGACCAATCGGCTTTGAGAATGCCGCACAGCAAGTAGCAAGATCTTACCCAGTGTGGCTAATGTCACGTTTCTGTGTTTTGTCACAGAGCAGAATGTGTTATTTGTACATATTATCTGATCAATTCATATTCAGTGTACAAAAACGAATGTAGATATTTTAGGCAGATGAGAAAAACATATCGGAAGATCATTACGCGTCAATGTATTAGTAATCTTGTGAAAGCATATTTCATAGACAGAGTAGTTTAAATAGCCTCTCTTTATTCTCAGCCCACTGAGACAATGTTTAACATTGACATATATGTGTTTGAGTAACTTTAGTATTTTAATAGTGTACCATAATCAATGAGATTTCAATGTGGGTACAACTTGTAGGTCTATTATTACAGATTTCCCTGTTGACATGAATGTATATTTACAATATTGTGTGAAAAGTGAATTACATATGTCCAGTGGTGTGTATAGTATTGGTTTTATATTTATAAACAATGTCAAGAATATAAACTGTTGCTCTTGACAACATATTGCAATTTATATAAAAATACCCATTCTTGCAACAAGCTAGTGACTGTTAACTAATTTCTCAAACCAAATGAAGTTCAATGGGCTATATTCATAACACCATGTTATTCATACATTATCTGTGTTCAGTATGCGCGTTTAACATTTGTAACTTAAACCATGCTCTCCGTTCTCAAAAGTGGTAATCACACTAATAAAATAAAATGATTGATCTCAAATGTTTTCTTAATGTTTTTCAGAGAAAGAAATACATTTCTTACTAAATGGATTTGAGAACATTACATTACTGTTATTTAAAACGACATGTAAATCTGAGGGATTTGGTTAACAATATGAATGTTTTAGTCGCAATGTGTAAGATTCAGCCCCTCTCAGTTAATAGGTGGGAGACTTTCAGAATTCCAAAAACTCAGTAACAGAGTTCTGTTCTGTCTCTAACTGGCTGTGCCACTGTGTGAACTAGCGTAGCTCAGCTGGCTGGGTGGTGTGAACTAGCGTAGCTCGGCTGGCTGGGTGGTGTGAACTAGCGTAGCTCGGCTGGCTGTGCGGTGTGAGTGGGAGGGGTTTTGGGAGTGGCGACAGTACAGTTCTTGAAAACACATTTTTTATTTGTAGAATATATCAGTTAAAGGATGCAATTTTATTGATAACATTATTGTAATAACTATCGATCAGCATTGACAACAGATATGTTCAGGTTATTTTAGGTTACGAGCTAGTTAGAAATTGCGACTTTAAAGATAATATGCCAATGAATCGGCTCTTAATCCTTCATTTATAACTATCCATTATAATTGCTTCAACAATTATAATGATATACTGTATGTGAAATGCATTTTTCTGTTTTTATTTAAATTTAAATTTGATTGTGGCAGGTATTGAAGGCAGGTATAAATCTAATTGAAACATTAATTTGTATTTCATTTTCAGTAAAAGACCATTCCCAACCACCCCCCCCCCCCCCATCAAACATCATAAAAAACCTTAAAAGTTCCAAATAATTTAGCATCTCAATTAAATTAAATCCTCTCACAAATAATACAACAAACTACAAATCGTACAAAAATAACTACAAAAACCCAACAAATCAAAGCTCGGTGCTGGGGTCCCGGGGTCTGTGGTCCTCCTCGCTGCGAGGGACGTGGAAGGAGACGTAGGGACACCAGCGGCTGTTCAGACACACCAGCCTCTCTAATGTCGCAGAGTTGACGATGTCGAAGCCCACCATGCCCCCGAACGTACTTGGCTTCCAGTACACAGGCGAGCAGATGGGGTTCCCCAGGAGACCTTTGAGGGAGAACGGGGCCCCCATCTCCACCATGCTCTCGCCAAAGATGGCGTTGTGGCGCGTCCTCTCCAGCAGCAGGCCCGGGTAGAACTCCAACGCGTCGATGTCTCCGTACAGCTCCTCCAGCTGCCTTGCCATCTCCTTGTCATCTGTCGGGTCAGTTTTGTTTGTCAAGAAGCCCTTCATCACAGTGTCAGCCTCAAAGAGCCTCACAAATGCAGATTAAGCTCACACTTTCTTTGGCTCTTCCATTCCTTGTATCATCAATGATAAATCAAGTTTCCACCTACATTATTGCTAAATACACCAGCACAGATCTGGCAACGCTGTACAGCCCATGAGTTTTCAACAAATGGAACCACTGACCAGAAAATATTCAATATCAAGCGTAGAATATAATATAATATGTCTATGTAGAATATAAGAACATTTCTGGCCCACCAGCTTAGGCCAGAAATGTGCTTTTGTGTGTATTTATGCCACACAGTGCATACTTCTGGAAAAGAAATGAACATCAATAATGCTTACCGGTGAATTCATAGAAAGAAGCGTACGGCTTGAGTTCAAACTTTTTGCGGTACTCATTAAAGGGTTGCACACGCAGTGCCCTGGACTCTTTGATGACCAGCTCCACTACTTCCTGGAGCCGAGCGTGTACGTTCCTACCGCCCCCTATCTGAGATACAAATGTTCACTATCACTGGGAGAGAAACTGAGATTACCACATGGTTACACGGGCATACACATAATATGAAACACATTGGGATTAAACTCAGCATTTATCACATTGAAATCACTATCGAGCAACATTGACTCCAAATAAAATACTGAATAAAATACTCTAGACAATATTGAATATAATACTGAGTAATATACTGAATTAATACTGAATATAATACTGAAAAATATACTGATTAATATACTGATTAATATACTGAATACAATCATTAATAATATACTGAATTAATACTGAATATAATACTGAATAATATACTGATTAATATACTGGCACCTGTCCGGCCTGCTGTCTTGCGAAGGAGTCCACCAGCTTCTCCACCCCAAAGTGCAGGAGGACGGATGTGTTGAACAGGAAGTTGGGGTAAGTGATGTCCTGTCCATCCACCAGGAAGCTGTCAGGCATGAGAGGGTGCCAGTGGTACAGGTGGTTGAACTCCAGTGAAATGCGGTTGCTGTACTGGAACTGGTCACGGAAGATGATGGTCGGGTCAAACTTGAGCTGCAGCAGGTAGCCGCTGAGTTGCTGAACGTACTCCTCGACCACGATGCGGATCGTCTCGCCTGGGGCAAGACACACACACACACACACACACACACACACGTGCAGGACGCATTCACACACACACACACACATACACACACATGCACACACATACACACAGGACACACGCATACATGCACACACACGCACACACACACACACACACACACACACACAGGAAGCAGGCATGCACGCACACAGAAACTCAGGACACCAGGACACCCGCACTCACAGGACACACAACCACACACACACAGGACACACACACGCCCACACACACCACATTTCACAAATGTCATGACGTTACATTTCACAACATATGACAGTCAATAAAGATTGACTGTCACACTCCCCCGCAACACTCCCCGCCCCCAATCCAACCCATAACATCAACCACCAAAGTTCAAAACTGAATCTCTTCATCGCGAGGAGGACAAAGCGACAAAATGTCTCAAACATAGTGTCATAGAGAGATGTATATCGTTTATTTTATTTTATTATTTTATTCTTAAACTGGCAGCATTCTTCATCTATGGTTTGTACATCAGAATGCATTATGGGATTTTTTGTTGGTGATACTGTGATGGAAAATCCATATGTTGTTTAGAGACTGGGTCCCAGAGCTCTACCTCACCACCGGACGACTGTAACCAGCTTACTGGGGTAAGAAAAGGGCACCTGTGGAGAATCGATTTTTTTTTCAGTACGGTATCCTGAGGGAAAAATAATCCGGATAAGTGAGATCACAATACTGGTGTAAAAAAGGAAAAATCCAAGTCGGGGACTTGGTCTAAGTCGGGGACTTAATAAGGTATGTTTAACAATTTGCTGAAGGACCGACGGGTTTATCAATAGCATGGTAATAGTATCGTTTATCAATTGCATTGCTCGAATAAGCAAAATCCAAGTCGGGGACTTGGTTTAAGTAAACTCTAAGTAAACTTAATTAAATAAATAAAAACCCTAACCCTAACAAGTAATTTTGGTGATCGATTTAAAACAATAATTAATTAGGCAGTGATAAATGAAGACCACAAATTAATGAACGAATATAAAAATAGTAATTAATAGTGTGTACGGATCTAAAATGGGAAATTATTCGGGAAAAGTAGAAGTGAAGGGGCCTGCAGAGGTAATGTTGGAGAAACATGGTGAAACGGCACCGGAGGGTTTACAATATTGGCATAAAATGGGTTTTTCCTGAAATGTTTTTGTGTGAAAATGTTAAGGGAGTTAGAGGAAAGGTTGTTGGAGTCTGAAAAAAAAAGTGTTAAACATGTTGGCGTGCATTTCATTTGTGGGAGAGAGAGGGCCAGAATAGGAAAAAAGGGAGCATAGAGAGTGTAGGGTGTTTTAATCTCAATGAGATTAGATCCGGACCTGGACTGTACCGGCGGAACGCGTGCGAATGCTCCACCACCTCCATCATATGACAACGCCCAGGCCGCCGCTCTATCAGTCAACCTCTACCCGGACTTGAAAAGCAATGAGGAAGTACATGCCAACAGCACAATGGGGGTTACCACTCGCAGCCAGACGCAAGCCCAACAATCATTCCAGCAGCAGGCGACGACACCGACCAAACAGGAACCCGTCACCAGCCGATTGAGAAACCAGGGAATGGCGTTCTCCCCACTCACCCAATACAAGGGCGAGGAGGATTGATTCCCCATGATCAAAGTCTTGAACCCCCAGGATGGCAGTCCGGCATACGTTTTCTGTGCATGGAGGCCCAGTGACATTAAGGACATAGCAGTGGGCAGCCCTCGCCACAGCCATTGCCGAAGTGGTCCAACAACAAAGTCCAACCATTAGTGTTGAGAACTGAAGGATTGTACGAGGGAGGCTTTCTTATATTAGGTGGATTGCTCGATCCACAGCGGGACTCTTGTAAAGAGTAGACGGAGGCAAAGCTAGACTGGATGTTGTTTCGGGCATACAGGATTAAGTATGTGATATGTGGTGTTTCTAAAGGAAACAGAAATGGAAACTAATATATGTACATTAAATGACTGGCTACAACCATGGAATAAATGATTTACCTTACATCAAGCTACATGTGAGCGACAGTAATGACTGAAATGAACGTAAATGCGTCTGCCTCTATACTGAATAGAAATGATCAACAGCGCACCATATGCGGCAGCGCGAGCATAACGAACGATAGTTATGTTATTATAACTCTAGTTCTATGATTGTAGGCGTAGCCGTCTAGGCTTCGCCTTATGGGCTTGTCCCGTGCGCGCACTCGCGTGCACTGAAAATTTTCAGCAATGCACCAATCAACGTGGGCACAGCCCACACTTCCCACGGCACCGTGTATATAACGCGGCGCACAGCTGCGTTCGTCCTCCTAGCTATTCTTTCAGCATTTGGAGGGTACAGCAGGTGGGAAACTAGACGGCTACGCCTACAATCATAGAACTAGAGTTATAATAACATAACTATAGTTCTATTTCATGTAGGCTATGCCGTCTAGGCTTCGCCTTATGGGCTAAGGTGAAGCTGCGAGCGGAGACCGATAAATGTACTCCTGCTGGACCCAAGTCACAAAAATAAAGACCTAAGTCACAGGGCACATCAGACTCAATAAGCTGAAGATGTGCAAAAAACAACAGCTAAATAAGAAACCCTAAAATCTCTTTAAGAACACGCAAAGCGATGATCAAGAGAATAGAGTGAGTCTGTAACTCTGACTCAACCCGTATTTCAATGAACATGAAGAAGGGGAATGCAGAGCAACAAGGCTTCTCCTACGTCCGCTACCATAGGGGCGGGGCCTAGGAAGAAAAAACCAAGCCACCAATAGCAACGAGCAACAAGGCTATTCCTACCTACGCTCAAAGAGGCGACAGGAGGAAACCTGTTGTGCAATGTTTAATAATAGAGGACAGGATATAAAACGCCGGTTACGAACCGTAATCAGAGTAAAAATAACCTGTCACTCCTGAGCTCAGTGCCCACGCTGTAACACCACCCGGTGACAGCGGAGAGAGAGAGAATCCGAGCGACATCACAAGCGTAACTAATATCTAGTTCGCAGAGAGGGGGCCCGACTCCAACACAGAGTGCCCGAGTGAGCCCCTGGACATGTCTAACATGTAGAAACGAATAAAAGGATCGGGGGAAGACCATGACGCAGCCGCGCAAATGTCTTCTACCGAAATGCCCCTGAATAGCGCCGACGAGGCGGCCATCCCTCGTGCAGAGTGAGCTCTAACACCTAGCGGTGGCGCTAAGTCCTGCCGAGAGTAGGCTAAGCAGACACCCTCACATATCCAGCGGGACAGACGCTGCTTAGAAAGAGCGCGACCCTTGGCAGCGTCGCTGTAACACACAAACAACTGTTGTGTGGAGCGAAACTCAGCTGATCGTTTCACGTACATAGCCAATGCCCGCACCGGGCACAGGAGATGCAACTCCGCATCCACTTCACTAGTATGAGGCGGGGGGTGAAAAGCCTTAAGCACAATATCCCTCGACCGAAAATAACTGAAAATGTTCTTGGGGAGGAACGCAGGATTGGGTCTAAGTAGCGCGAAGGAGCAGTCCTCGTTCAATAACAAGCAGCTCGGGCTGACAGACAGCGCAGCCAACTCACCGACACGTTTGGCAGAAACCAAAGCCAATAAGAGCGCTGTTTTAAAGGAAATGGCATCCAAAGGGGCTTGAGACAGAGGCTCGAAAGGGTCCTTGGATAAACCCCGCAACACGGTTGCGGGGTTCCCCAGCGCGGTGTGAGCACACGAGAAACAGGTTTAACACGTCTAACCCCACGCAAGAATCTCTTGACTAGTGGGTGGCTGAAAACCGGTTTCCCGTCATAGCCTGCGTGGCCAGCCGAAACGGCTGCCGCATAGACTTTGATGGTGGAGAAAGCCAAACCTTTCTCCTGTAAACACTGAAGGAACCCAAGCACGCTTCCCACCTCACAGAGAGATGGGATAACGTGGTTAAGGTCCCACCACGTAGAGAACGCGCCCCACTTCGCCGCGTAAAGGGAGGAAGTGGAAGGCGCGCGAGCACTCTGAATAGTATTGATATCTGATGCTGGCAGACCTCTGCCTTGCAGAATCAAACTCTCAGAAGCCAAACCAACAACCGACCCGTCATATAGGGCGGGTGGTGCACCGTCCCGTGAGCCTGTGAAAGCACGTCCGGTCTGATCGGTACCGGCCACGGCTCCGTGCAAGAGAGCGCCGCTAGCTCTGGGAACCACAGAGCTGAGCGGTTCTCCGGGGCCACTAGAATGAGGGACAATCCCTCCTGACTGACCTGCTCCAGGAGAGGATGGATTAGTTGAAGCGGCGGGAACGCATATAAGAGTTCCCGCGGCCACGGTGTGTGCGCCATCGCGTCCACCCCCAACGGGGGAAGATCCTGAGGGCTGAGAGAGAACCACAGACTGCAGTGGGTGTTCTCTCTGGACGCAAAAAGGTCCACCTGAGCCATCCCGAACCTCTGCCAGATCAGTCTGACAATGTCAGGATGTAACCGCCACTCGTCTCGGCGGGGACTGCCGCGAGACATGAGGTCCGCCCCAAAGTTCAGGGCACCCGCGATATGCAGGACTCTCAGGCTGAGCAGGTTCTGATGAGCCCACAGCCAGAGCTCGACTGCTGCTCGGTGGAGAGCAGCGGAGCGCACTCCCCCTTGTTTGTTTATGTATGCCGCCGCTGACACGCTGTCCGTTCGGATCAGAACGTGGCGGCCGCACACCAGGTGAGAGAAATGTACAAGCACTTTCCTCACCGTGGTGAGCTCCAGCACATTTATGTGTGGAGTGGGGAGAGTCGGCCACTCGCCTCCGACCGAGTGGGAAAGGCACGTTCCTCCCCAACCCGTCAACGAGGCGTCCGTGAAGACCACCACGTGAGACGTGACTCTGCCTAGGGGAACCCCTCTGAGAAGAGCCGGGGAACTCCCCCAATATCTCAGGTCTGGAGACACCGAGCAAGGAACGGAAAGTAACCTGCGCTTGTGCCGCTTGGGGTCCAGCCTCTGGCGAGCAAACCACCGCTGTAGTCTGCGCATAAAGAGCAGACCCAGGGGCACCACATGGTGAGCAGCTGCCATCAGTCCCAACAGGTGCATGACGGACAGTGCGGTCAAGCTGCTGCGAGCGTGAAAACGGGAGAGCGCCAACAGGACAGCATCTCGCCGAGGAGGCGAGAGCGTCGCTGTGAACGTGACGGAGTCTAGGCAAAGCCCCAAGTAGACTAGCTGGCGGCTGGGGAGCGGAGAGCTCTTTACCCAGTTGATGGCGAAACCCAACGATGAGAGATGATTTATCACCGTCATGGTGTCTCTTCTCGCAGCTTCCTCTGAGTCGCTCAGAAGCAGTAGGTCGTCGAGGTAAAAGAGAACTCTCTTTCCCTGACGCCTGAGCGGTCCCAGCGCTGCCTCTACACACTTTGAAAAAGTGCGTGGGGCCAGAGAGTAGCCGATCGGCAGGCACCGGAACTCGTACGCCACGCCCATAAAGGCGAAGCGGAGAAATTTCCTGTGAGCCTGGAGAATGGGGACGTGGAAGTACGCATCCTTGAGATCCAGGGATGTGAACCAGTTGCCCTCTCTCACACACCGGAGCAACGCTCTGGTGGTGAGCATTCTGAATTTCCTCGCGGCAACAAAATTTTTGAAGACGCAAAGATCCAGAATGGGTCTCATCTCCCCTGACTTCTTGGGAACCAGGAAGTAGCGGGAGTAAAACCCTAGGCGTGACTCGAGGGGGGGAACGAAAGAGACAGCCCCCTTCCCCAAGAGACGGACCACCTCCGCTGCCAGAGCCGTGCTCGCGGCTGGATCCTGCAGCCTTGTCTCCACCACCCCCATAAAGGGTGGGGGACGGTTCTTTAACTGTATGGGGTGGCCCCACCTCAACGTGTTGTCCAACCATGTGGGGAAAACGCAGCGCTCTCGCCAACACGCATGGCGCTCGGTGAGAGGGCGAGCATCCAGCTGAGGAACGTTGTCCAGGAATGCTCTGTATTCCTCGGCCCCTACCGCCTTCACACTGCGTGTGAACCAAGGGGGGCGTACCTCGAAAGGGAGGGGAGGGAGCCCCTGCGAGCGGGAAACCCGCTGCAGAGGGCAAACTCACAGCGTGCTCGCTCGCCGTGCCTACGGCAAACAGCTCCGACGTCTCCCCACAGTCATCAGACTGTAGAGCGGAGGTTGGGGGGGCAAAGTCGGGGTCCGGAAAACTGTAACACGAAGCCGCATAGACGGCCTCGTGCGACGAGTCTTCAACCCGCTCATGAAGCGCACGGGGACGCCGCATGGAAGCGGACGACCCCCTGGCTATACTACACTGCCTAGCCGCCCCACAGCCACTAGGCTGAGAGGGAGGGAGAGGCTGAGGGGCACAGGAATGCACGACAGGCGCAGGGCGCGGTCGGCTTAAAGGGTAAAGCTCTTTAAAGATGTACTGCCGTTCGGTCGAACGGTCTTTCAAAGCTTTATTAGGGAGGGAAAAAGACGTAGGTCGGTCCCAAGTGGGCGCCAGCCTCCGGGATTTCTGCCCCTTCGCGGCGTCGGCGCTGGAGGCGGCGTTTTGGCCCGTTGAAGACATGGTTGACCCCGCTTCCTGCTGGCCCGACTGCTCCCGCTGGCCTGGTAGGAGGAGCCCGTGAGAATCGGTCCGAACCGGGAACGATTCTCACGGACGGACTGGAGGTGGGCGAGAACCTCCAGGAACCGAGGACCCTGGATAAGGCCCGCCCTTTCTCTGTCAGGAACAGAGGTGAAGGACAGCCACGTGGCTCGATGATCCATGGTCGCCCACGCCATCTGACGTCCGGCAGTAACCGCCACCGGCTGGCAAAGCTGGAGGATAGCGCCGGAGAATTTAGCGACCTTCTCCACGTCGCTCTGCCCGAACGAATCCTTGCCAACTGTCATGGCCGACAGGGCAGAGGAAAGTAGGGCAATGTTATTCACGGCCGCCGCAGCTTGTGAGGCGCAGACAAACGATCTGTCCCCCAAGGCAGCGAGCTGCTTGAGAAGCCGGTCGGGGGGCAGCGGCTTCTCGTTCGGACGCCATCCGGCGCCCGGACAGAGGAGCGCTGCCAAAGGAGGCTCCAGGCGAGGTATCCCCCTCGCCTGTGTGGTGGACCACCCATCCACCCTGGTGAAATCGGTGAACGCCTTCACCGGGGCCTTAAGGGAGGACGGATCCTCAGCCGCCGCGGTAAGATACCGCTGGATGGGTGGGAACAGAGGGCACAGGGTAGGCCTTCTGGTCGACGAAGGAGGCCTAAAATAGTCCCCCTGCATGTCGTCCAGTTCCGGGGAGGGCGGTGGAGGTGGCATGGCGATGCCCTTGATGGCCGCCGCCTCACCCATGATATCGCCGAACAGGTCGGCAAAACGATGCGGCTTCTCCGGGGGCAAAACCCCCGAAGGCCTTGAGGAAGTCCCCAACGCGGAGTCCACGTCGAGGTCGTAGTCCTCGTCTTCCCCCGGTGTCGCCACGGCGTCTAAAATATCGACGGCGTCCGCAAGATCCACCGACGGGGAAAAAAACAGGCGCCTCGAGAGGAGCACCTCTTGAGGTAGGGTGGAACAGGCGGCGCAGGAATCGGAGCCCGAAAAAGCTGCCATGGCGTGCTCCGCAACGAGGCAACGGAAGCACATAACGTACCCGTCGTCCGGAGAGAGGATAGCCGGGCAAGAGGAGCAGAGAGGCCCTGAAAGGGGCCGTAACTCCGCTGGCTCCGCCACGCCGCTGCTGCATGAAGTCATCATGGTTAATTCCGTAATTTTAGTTAGTGCAAATGCTGAAAGAAAAAAGAGGACGAACGCAGCTGTGCGCCGCGTTATATACACGGTGCCGTGGGAAGTGTGGGCTGTGCCCACGTTGATTGGTGCATTGCTGAAAATTTTCAGTGCACGCGAGTGCGCGCACGGGACAAGCCCATAAGGCGAAGCCTAGACGGCGTAGCCTACATGAAATAGAACTGTCACGTGGTTGAACGATGCATGGCCATAAGCGCAGAATGAGCACATGTGAAAGGGCCGTGATGCTAATGCACCGAGCGCTGTAAAGCTGCCTAACACATCAAAACAACAGTTAACGTGAAACTTTTTAATACAGCATTGATTTATAAATTAACTGTACTGTTCTCATTCATAAATGTCAATATGAATATGACTCACTTCTTCAAGAATGCACACACACACTTGCTCCATGTAACGTGCTGGAACGAACTAGAATATTGCGCAACTTGCGACAATGTTTACAAAGGAAAAGGGACCCCACCTAAAGGTAAGGGCGCACTATTATCTGCCTGACAGAATTAACAGTCACATATAGGGGAATTCAGAACAATTAGTGCATCAGAGAAGTGCGTCAAGTTTGAATGAGCAAATTGGGCCTACGCTGGGGTCACATTGAAGGTGACATTCCCGCGAGAGACCAAGCTGATATAATGTAAATTGGGGCCAAGGATCTGTATACCGCCTCCTGGTGGAGAGACTCTGCGATTGGGCCACGGAAGCGTTCCCCCTGATTAGGGACTGGACCAGTGTTTGTGATGTCAAACAACGCAAGGGCGAGAAAGTGACCGATCTTGTAGACCGCGTGGAGAAAGTGTTCCAGATCCATGGGGGTATGCCTGTACCAACACACAGACAAGATCAGATTCCCTACAAAGATTCCATCACTCACGCCGTGCCGGATGTGTTGGATGAAAGTTAATCAGAATTCATCAAAAAACATTGCATTGGTTGGCGAACCGCCAGACTCGCCGTGATTGTAAGTCACGCCAGCCATGCAGAAGACCTCAGGGATAAGAAATAAGCAAATAATGTCCAAAAGAAGGCAGCGATAACCAAAACACTTCTACTCGCTCAGCTGGAGGCCCTGGAGAACCCCAAGCCTATCCATCCCATCAAGGACCAAGGAGGTGACCTGTCAAGAGGGAGAAGCATGTTCCGTGGAGGCGCCAGGGGACGGGGGCAACCAAGGAACATAGGTCAAGGACACAGACACCCCGAGGTCTGCTACCATTGTGGGGCCATGGATCATTGAGCCAGAGATTGTTACCAAGTAGAGGACAAAGACAATGTAATGAACAGCTGGCAGTTCACACCTACCCGTGGAATGACTGTGGATTATCCAAGAGGCAGAGGTGGATGGGGGCATTCATATTGATGGGACGCAGGAGCCAGTCAGGTCCAAGGAGAAGGTATGTGCACCATGACACCAACACCACCGCAAATATCAGAAGTTGTAGGTTTAGCATAAAAAATGTACACAAGCACCACATCCAAATGATTGTTGAATGGTTCTCACTAGCCTTACGTGACATGATTTTAAATGGTAAAGATACAACATTCCTAGTCGATTCAGGGGCAACACATTCAATGTTGTCCTCCAAGGAATGGAGAACAAGATTCTCAAGATTGAGTGGTCGTTATGGACATGTGGTTGGAGCAGGCGGACAATGCCGTCTTGTACGGGGAGCGGGAAAGTGAATTTTTCAATGAAGGGCATTGAAAAATTCACTATCCCGCTCCCCGTACAAGACGGTGATAATTAACTCAAACATTATTTTCTTCTGTAGAACCAATGTCCGACAAACCTGTTGGGAAAAGATTTAATGTGTCGCCTGGGGCTGAGTGTCATTTGCACCGACACAGGCTTCACGGTTACCTCCGATGCAAAAACCATGATCCAAGCATACTCGTGTGTGTTACGCTCACCAGGATACTTTGATTCATGGGACTTGCTGCCAGAGGGACAGCAAGTCCCTCTGGCAGCATTATGTCAATAGCTGACATACTGATAACAGAAGCACACCACTGCATGCAGAGTCAGCTAGAGATACAATACATGCCCACAGATCATTTGCATTGTACTGCCAGAGTGCCTTGTGATGGACAATTAGCGTTAGTTTTGAGGAGTTTGAGGAAATGTGGTTTGAAGACGGTTGTGTCATGTAGTGGAAAAATACCAAGCTCAGTGGAATACATCAGGTCAGAAGGTCACTACCAGACATAGGGGCAGGTTGACGTGACCGAAACCAGCCGCTGATAAACAAATGTCAAGACAGTTTTGAGGAAACTGTCGAAACCTTCCTGAGGTAACTTCTCTAAATGTCTAGACTGTTTTGAGGAAATGTGGTGCGGCCGGGGTCATTTGGTAAAAACAAGTGACCCTTCTATGACCTTACATGTCTGTCTTGCCCGGCAACACCCCTCCCACTCTATGACAACCAATGACCAACAAGAAAGCCTCACCCTGCGTGGGAGGAAAAAGTGTCTTATAAAGTATCTGTATCAAACTGTCAAAATCAGCCTCTACCACGGCCAACCTCGTGCGAGGAAGGTCTACTCTGTCTGCGCACAGAGGACTCAGTACTGGGTGAGGTGAATTACATTGCAAGACTTAGATTCCCTGGAATAAATTGGAGATCATCAACCACTGCTCTAGTTGCTGTCTATTTCTTACAGAGGTTCCTATATATTGCGGTCTAAAAGCTAACATAGAAAAAACCTAGACAACAGTCACAGCTATGCTAATGAGGGAAGTTGTTGCTTTGGAATTAGGCTCATGGGCTGTGTTGAAGATTGTATTAATTGTTAAAGGTAGAAATGTCTTTGCCTCATGCTGTTTTCTCCCTCCCTGCCAGAGCCCTGTCTCTGGCCCCCACTGTTTGTTGACGACACCTTTTCCCTGCCCTCCCGCCCCTCCCTGCCAGATCCCTTTCTCTGAACCCCAGTTTGAGTTGATCAAACTAATGATGTATATTTACCTGTCTCTAACCCCCTTTTGTTCTTAAAGCAACTGATCAATGGAGCAACCAAGGGGTTGGTATTAGCATCAAGTGGCCCTTCTTTTGTCTTACAGCCCAAGACCTGTCTCTGACCCCCACTTTTGGTTGGCCTTCATTATTTTATTAATCCCCCTCACGCCCCTCCCTGCCAGATCCCTTTCTCTGATCCCCACTTTTAGTTGATATATGTGTATTTACCTTCATTCTGTTATTAATCCCCCTCCCTGCCACACATCGGTCACCATCCCTCCACTACACTTAAGGAGTTGTTCAAACAATTTCTGTGTAGTCTCCCTGCCAGAGGTCTGTCTCCAAACCGTAATGGCCCTTCCCTTGTCTCACAGCCCAACGACAGACCCCCCTCAGATCAACAGGTCGGGGGCCCATCTGGCCCAGGTATCACACCCCGCCAAGTCTTTAGCCTAGAGAGTGTAGGCGGTTTGTGATTGGCTTGTTTGAATAACAGTAACCCAATAGCAATCTGTGGGTTACACCTTTTTGTATGATAACAGGTAATGATTGGAGGTAACACGGAGCCCTTGTCATGTGCTTTAAGATACTGCGTTGTGTGATGAACAAAAACTTTAATGGGAGAAGTATGGGAGAAGAATAATGGGAGAGCACGCAGGATTTTACACGCAGAATTAAGCAGAGATAATTGTGACCATGGAAGGACTCTGGTGGTTGTTTTGGGGAGCCTGCGCGAGCCCACAAATAAAGTATTGAACGTGAAGTATTGACTCTGCTGTCTTTTTGGAAGAATCGGACTGGAAACTTGCTGTGGATTTTGATCTAACTTCTACAGCTGTCAGGGGAGGCGACGCATGTGATTGGATAACAGACCCGCATGGTCCTGAGGTACAATATTTCTGTGGGGAGTGTGGGGTGGAGCTTTCGAAACCCGACACTCAGTACACCAAATGCGTGGTAATAGGGAGTCGCCAGAGTTTATACTCCCACAGATGATGGTGAATGACCCACGATTGGCTGAAGTCCCTCCCAACCTGTGGGCTAAAAGTAAGTATGACGTGGGCCACATACAAAATGTGTCAAAATAGTGGTGACTTACAAGCCAAGACAACCACAGTACAGGTTACCCGAAGAGGCGATTGATGGTATTACACCTGTTTTCAACTCACTGTTGGAAGCCGGTGTAATACTTCCGTGTGCTGATTCACCATGTAGTACCCCAATATTCCAAGTGAAAAAAGCACCCGTTGAAGGGTAACCTACCTTGTGGTGATTTGTGCAAGATTTAAAAAAAGTAAACGAAGCAGTGCATCCTAGAATACCCATTGTTCCTGATCCACACACACTATTAACACAGGTACCTGGGAATAGTAAAGGGTTCTCAGTGGTTGACCGTTCTTTAGCATACCGGTGGATCCAGCAAGCCAATACTGTTTATTATTATTATTATTATTTTTGTTTAAGGGTAAAACATTTATGTTGATTAGGATGCCACAAGGATTTTTTGAATAACCGGCCGTTTTCTCAGCAGCGCTGCACGACAATTTGGCTCATTTAGTCCTCCAAGGGGGAAGTTCATTCCTTACTAAAAATTATCTAAAAAAATATGATGGGTTTCTTTGAAATGACGAGTTACTGTAGACTGTGGATCCTCGATTATAAAAAATTAGCACGACCACTCCAAGACATCACACACGGCTATGGCCTGGTCTGATTTTTTAATCAGACCCCCCCCCCTCTTAAAAAACGTAAATAAAATCAGAACTTAAAATATCCCTTATAGCCTCACCTACTTTAGGTTGACCTGACCACACACACCCCTTCACACAGACTGTGGGGAGCTAAATGGTAACATGAGTAACATCAGCAATATTACATTTACTAATACTATTACAAGAGCATGGGGGCAAGATACGTCCTATCGCCTATTTTTCATCAAAATTAGACCCGGTGGCAGCTGGTCTACCATATTGTTCAAATGCAGTGGCAGAGGCGGTTGCCGCCAGTAGGGGGTTAGTGGGTTACATGCCATTAACTTTGCTTTTAACCCACGAGGTTTCATCTATTTTGCTAACCCAGAACACATCACACCATCATACTACAACGTTTTGCTTAACATGCCTAACATTACTTTACAGTGATGTGGCAGTCATCAGGCAATGGTTCTAGCTGGAAAAATCTGATTACAGGTATTAGAAAAGTGGACTATGCCATTGCCACGCAAGCCTGCGTGGTGGAATCAGCCAGGTTGAATGGGCGTCCCTGCTTGCCTATTGTTTGTTTCCAATCTATGCTAATATGACACATGGGAGAGACCACGTGTCAAAGGTGGGAATGGTAGATAACATTGGCCAGCACTGGTACACACAAGGATTCTATTCTCAGCCATCACTACCGTTTGATCACCTGATGATAGATTTTGTAGTTAAGACCATGTGAGTGAAATAAATATTGTTTAGTTTTAGTAGACATATCCCCCAAATGGGTTGAGGTGTTTCCCACCAAAGCGGCAGCCGCCACCAAGGGCTTGATTACAGAAATCAGAAATCAGGTGGGGAATCCCAAGGAAATTGTCCAGTGACAATGGTTCCCATTTTGTGAACTAAGCCATCCAACAGCTGTCCCAGTATGTAGGAATTGACCTATATTGACCAACAATTGACCTACCATTGTGCGTACCACCCTCAAAGTGGTGGGGCAGTAGAGGGGGAGAATGAACCCTAAAGAACAGAATAACTGGCCAAAGCAACTGCAGATACAGGTATGTCATGGTTAAAGGTCTTGCCACTGGTCCTACTGACCATGAGGGGACAGAGTAAAGGTAGGTCTGTTCCCCTATGAAGTCGGGATGGGACGGCCACTGCCAACGGGGACCGGTGCACCACACAACAGCGATATCAACACAGATCTTTTCTATCACAACGTGATTGATTATTGTGTTCATCTCTCCTGAACTTTGCAATCTATCCGTTCACAGGTAAAAGAGGCAAGGAAGGGCAACTCTAAGACCTACAACCAAGAGATCGGAGTGTGGTGAAGGATCATCTGAGATGGGCCTCACCAATGTGGTTAGAGCCATTCCAGGTCCTGCTGATCACCTCGTCAGCTGTCAAGGTGGCTGAGAGGGCTACCTGGATCCATGCCAGCCACTGCAGACGGGCACCACGGCTGACTACGGAGGCCACGATTGACCCAACTCAACAAGGTCACAATTGACCCAACCCTACAAGGTCACAGTTGACCCAACCCCCTGGCCGTCACCCCAACACTGAAACCAGGGTGAAGTGCTACTAACTGAGAAACTAGCATGAGAAATGTTGTGGCACTTTCAAACATAACATCTCCCCATAATGACAAATAATTTGACGATGAATTACTAAACAATAACCAAAACACCATTAGTACTAATAACATTCCTATGCTACTATTCTTCCGAAATGAAGGCGGTCATTGCGATGTGATGTCATGCTGTACAAGTCCGACACTTTTCAGCACTTCTTGCATCCCTAAAACGTTGTAACTTGCCGAAATCTCAATGACGGCAATGCAAACATTGTGAATGATTAGTCAGAAAAGGAAGGCGGGCGTGATTATTTGGATCTGATTTCCTGTCTCCACGGAGACCACACTGGGCTTGACTAACGGAACGTTCGGGGACAAAAACGAAACCACATTTAGTATAAAACAAGCTTGTTTGCAAAGGACTTCTTCGGTCTCGGCCAGCTGACGTAAAATCAACTTATATTGAAATATGCTGCCCACTAAATACTCTCCAGATCCCTGCAGCCACATTACATGATTACGCCTTGCTATTATCTTTATATATTAACACCCATGCTATCGCTGTCTTATCGTTATACATACACACCTCGCTATCTCTGTCTTATTATTATATATACACCCCTCGCTATCTCTGTGTTATTGTTATATATACACCCCTCGCTATCTCTGTGTTATTGTTATAATGCCTTGACTTGCACTGGTTCCACGTTCTGCCGTACCATACAGATGAATTTAGCATTATCTTATTTTTTGTGGGTAGAAATGTAGACTAGAAACAAGAAGGGGGAGTACCAATGATGATGAGTCTGGTGGTCTGGAAGAGCTGCTCGTCGCCCCAGGTGGGGTGCACCTCCTTCAGCACGTCACACACCCGGTTGTGCTCCCGCAGCCACAGGGTGGAGTACAGGGAAAGGCCGGGTAGCAGTCCGAACACCTCCTGCCCCAGGGCCAGGCGCTGGTGGTGGGGGACGCTACTGGGGTAGCTCATGGCGACCGGGACCTCCTGGGTGGTCGGAGGGAACATCTCCCCGTCTATCACCTTGGAGAACGGAAAGGGTTCATTATTTAAAGTTAGTGTAGGCAATATGGAGCAACCAGCTAGAGTGAGCTAGATTTTGAAAATATCCAACAGAAAAAAAATCCCACCCCTCTCTTCAGGCCTCACTCCAAAGCTACTCCCCCAAAACAAGTGACTAGCTCGCTAGCTATAGCAATAGGTCTGTACTACACCCTAATTTCTGGGATTAAAGACCATTTTATCTTGTTTTATCTGTTGGATTAGTAAAATAAAGAAACATTGATGTTTCGGCTATTTGTTGGTAGTCTTAGATCTTCCTTTGGTTCCCCCGATTTATAATCTGATGAAACTCGTTTTGCTTTTCCTAACCACCATTCCACGTAATTTTTTATTACCTTGAATCTTTATCTCCGCACAGAATCAGGGCTCGCACATTTAAAGTAAATGTTCTAGCCCTGTTTATTTGGTTAAAAGCAAACATATGAATGTGGTTGTCCACTAATACATACACAGATTTTCCCCTTTAGTACTTCCTAATGAAGTTCTCCATGAACATACCATGAAATTGCATTTATATCTTGCTTTTCAAGACACCCAAAGCACTCAGTGTAAGTGTGTGTGTGTGTGTGTGTGTGTGTGTGTGTGTGTGTGTGTGTGTGTGTGTGTGTGTGTGTGTGTGTGTGTGTTTGTTGCTGTGTGTGTGGTGGGGGTGGGGGGAGGGTTGACATTTAAAATAAGATCTTGTGAGAATACACAAGACATCAATCTCATTAGAACACAGAAAACACAGCACTGGAACATCGGGCGTCTATGTTGGATACTATTGGTTGGATACGTTGGATACCTTTCCGTTGGATACTTTCCTACTCCAACAACCCTTGTAAATAGTAATAAGGATATTTCTCTATGTATCCTGATCTGTAGACTTCATGGCTAGCAGGGCAGAGCACCTGATATCTCAACTTCCCCTCTTGGTGAAGGCGGAGCTGCAGCTGTCGCTCCAGGTTATCTCCGTAGATGTGGCCCGCATCCACCTGGGTGGGCCCCGAGAGAGAGACAGCATGAGTACCTCCGTACTAAATATACACCCATCATCTCTATTGTTTGAAACAGAACTACAGGGATTCAAGTGAAAGACATACTATTGTACCTCCGATGAAGTTAGAGATATCATGTGAAAATTATATTGAAATTAACCTACTGTTAAGATTATTATGTACTACCTTTTAATTCTAGATTGGTATTTTTATACCTGAAGGAATGCTGACACCTGCAATAAGATTCCTCTGTACTTAAAATAAATAATTCTGATTCTGAAACTATAAACCTTTTCCATCTCAAATGAAAACTTGCTGAGGTCAAAGTACAACTAAAGTCAGTGTGAGAGCTACCCCGTGGGAGAGGGCCCGGGTAAACGCCGGACCCATCCGGTGGTGTGTCTTGAAGAACTGGTGGGTGAAGTGTTGGGCGAAGAATGCGAACATCAGATTGGCTCCCTGAGGGTCTGGTCGGAATTTCTTCCTTATCAAGAAGCGCTTCACCAGCTCCTGGGGGTCGGGAAGCACAGCTTTTCCTGAATAGACAAAAACCCAACGGTTGTAAAACAAGAACCAATATTTGGTGTATGTTGTACTTGAGTTAACGACAAGGGCAGGCGGTGAATTTACCCTTCGTGCCCATGGGCGTGGGGCAGTCTTCGGGCACAGGGGGTAGAATGCGGGTGTAGTAACTGAGGTTGTAGTACGACTCCCAGCTCAGGTATCCATATTTTGAGTTGAAGGTTGGCGGACTGGGAATAAAGTTGGATCTGACTTTTGAAAGGATAAAATATAGATAATGATCATTTTCTGAATCGTAGCTGTGATCTCTTATGATGTATTCTGTAGTATCGAACGTATTGATTAACACCAGCCCATGAGACTCAACATTGTAGGCAAACCCTGGCCCTGTTTCGTTCTTCCAGCCGGAGCTGCTAAACTCGTGTTCATTCTTGCTTGAACGCCAGACGCCAAAAGTGACACATGTTAAGATTAGCATCTTCAAGTTTCCTTCCCCCAAGGGAAATTACACCATAAGAGCGAGGGACGGATTCCAGGAGATTGTTGTAAAGACTACCACACTTTGAGCTGTTCTTTCCATAATGCTGTTATGTCTATATTCCTGTCACTGGGATAATTGCTCTGTTGTAACTGTACTAGTATGCATTCATATTCATTTTATTATTTTTGTTTACTCATGCTTCTGTATGTAATATGCTATATACATCCTGTATGCAAGGGTTTGATCCATACAGCCACAGGTCTGTCTGAGTAGTTACATACAACAATACTAGTGAATCCGGTTTTCTCCACAAACAGGATTCATATATGGGCCATTAGTCCTATAGTGGGATGTCTTTTGTAAATCTATCTAGCTCTGCATCTAAACGCATCTGCATCCAAAGTGAGAGAGAGAGAGAGAGAGAGAGAGAGAGAGAGAGAGAGAGATCCCTGAGCCCCCAACACTGCACGTGTTGGGGCTTGACTCCCCTCCACATTATACATTCCTATCTTGTCAGACCGACAGCTTGTAGCAGGGTTCATCCTTTGGATATCAGGGGAGATATCTCCACTGGAGCCCCCGCAGCATCAGGTAACATCGTTCGAGGTGGTGGAATGTGTGTAGCCCCCAGGGTAGGGAAGGGTCATTACAGGACATCCATTACACTGCCACATACTTGCAACATTTCACAGGCAACATGGAAGATACGAGCGCATAATAACCCACCAAAATAGTGTGCCTGCTGGAAGAAATAACGGGGCACTGTGTGAATTCTTCTTTTGTCACCGGCTCTGAGATACTGTTGTACTACCTGTCTCACATTTATATTGATGTAGTCATTTAACCGTCAATGTATCTAACTGTAGTTGTGGGGAATAGAATATACTAGTGTATATTCTATAGTATAGTGTATACTATACTATACTACACTTCCATTCTTAGGGATGACTATCTCCTATAAGCAATGAACTTCTCATGTCATATTTATCCTGTTAATTGAGATGGGATGATATCAGATTAGATTATAGTAGATTACATTAGATGACAATATATTACAATAAATTAGATAACCCACTTACACACACACACACACTGACTTTGTTAAGCACTTTGAGTGCCTTGAAAAGTGCTTTATTAATGCAAAGAATTATTATTAATAACCTTTGATTACATTCCATTACATAAGAGGGGTATTTTCCGTCCCATAGACGTTCAGGTTGGCCGTTGCTAGGGACCTATGCTGGGCTGTGACCCCTGATGCTGCTGCAGCGTGGCTTCTACTGGCAGAGGGATGGGGGATGTCTGAGGTGATACTGAATACATGTGAGCAGGAAGTCGGAGCAGGAAAGGGCTACTATAACCACTGCTACTTCTGCTGCTACCACCACTTAGAAAATACAAAAATGTATAGAATGAGGAGAGAGTCTGGTGCATCGGAACATGTTTGGGTAGGTGGTCCCAGGACAAGATACGCAGGCTGAGATATTACAATGCCCCTCTAATGAGCAGTGGAAGGATGAGCTCATTTCGGAAAAATGTCCATGCCAAGTTATGGAGAGCTATACAGACGGTGCCAACATAATCCCAACCCACTATTTGGAGGACAAAATGTTCCCCTCTTCGACTTCTTGCCAGGTTCAATGAAACTACATTTAAGGCCTTTACCTTTAACAACTGACTGTAAGAAAAACAGGACTTTTCTTTTGTTGTTTTTGCAATAGCGGATTATGTGACTTCTTCCTCAGGGACTTTCAGAGTTAGGGATTCTCGTACTGAAATGTTGAATCATAAATAAAGGTTTTCTTATAACTACATTTTTTGCCGGTTGCTCTGAGCTACATCCCTAAAACAGTGTTAACTTGGATCGAGCATGTATATAAGGATTTATAATATATATAAATACATTTTCAAACTTGAATTATATACATGGGGTAGCTTGACCTTGATAACAACAAGAAAGATTAAACATTCGTACATTCTTACATTGTATACGGACGTGTTATGACAGTGTTAATGACAGATAACTGTCTTTATGATCCGTCTATTATATTTTTGTTTAATGATGGGTGTGGGCAGGTGGACAGTACCTTGTGTAAGCACCCATGACGAACGCCCAACCCAACTAGTCTCTTCCTCCCGCATGATGAGAACGATCTTACACAATGCTAGCATGACCTCACTAACACTGCGATTCAGAGGCCAACCGTATCTGTCCCGCATCCCCGTCTGTGCGCATCAAGATGGAGATCGGCCATGCCTTCTGCCAATATGGCCACTCTAAATATTTACTCACGTGAACATAACAGACCGAATAGTGCATGGGATGCTGGCTACAAGCATGTCATCTTGATTTATCTCCTCTAGCCCAGCTCCACAAGTTGTGGTTAAAAAGAAAAGCAATGTTTAGAACAACATTTATAGGTTTATAGTTATTAAAGACTCAGCGTGTGTGGGAGATCAGAAACACGAGAGCATGGAAAACATCAAAGTCGGACACTGCGTTTGTTAACTTCCCAAACTTTTCACTTCCTATCTGTATTATGTGCATAATGTATTGATAGTGTGAAACATAACACAACGTTTATAGCATACCAGTGAGCACCACCCTCATGAGAATGTTGCGCAGGAAGCTGTTGTTGATCAGGTCCCAAAGCCAGTGGAAGTGTGTGAGAACGTAGTGGACGGTGTCTGGACTGGGCTTCAGCAGAAAATGAATTCTTGTCCAGAACTCAGCTACACAAACCCCACAAGGGAAGGACAAAACACACACATGTCAGACGATAGACTGACTTTTTTGAGATTGAAGTTAAATGCTATTGCGAAGACTGGCGGGTGACGAGAAAGCTATACATTTTTTCCCGGTGATCATGCATTATAACTTCAGTTGGTTCTCATCCACTTTGGCCACAGCGTCCAGGAAACCGAATTTCATGTGTGGTTAAAAGCAAGCAAGGTTATTGGATGTCAAACAACATTTTTAACTTGATTTAACGTTTTTCATCTTTCTTTGTCATATGAAAATACAAACAACGGTACCCACACCTAGTGAGAGAATTTACCATATTTTCTGTCATACATTTGTCTTATTTGATGGTTGAACATTGTCGATAGGGGGAAAGGTTTTCCCTACTTCTCCCTTCTGCTCTTTTGTGGGCCAACTGTGGTCTGGAATTCACACATATGGATGAAAGCTGGCACAGGGTAAATTTGGTCTTTTTTTTCTTTTTTTACCACATTCACCCTAGGGTTCTCACTATTGGTTGTTGTTGGCATCTGTAGTGACGTTATGCTAAAGTATTCCATTCCATGTTTCACAACTTCACAATATGGAACATCCCTATACAAACTGTGTCACTCTCTGTGTTCTATCCACTAGACTTTGACTTCAGTTACATCAGTTACATTATTTCCAACTGTCGCTTTTATTGGTTCGGTGGATCCAATCTCAATGAAACAATAAGAGCATGTGTTGATGGGGAAGATAACCAAACGCAAGAAAACACACTGCAGGGCTGAAGTAGGAAGGAAGACATGTTTGGACAACACTCAGGCCCCTCACCCACACACTAAACACACACACATGGTTATCTTACCCCAGCAGAATGTTTGGAATTAGAACAAATGAGAAGGAAATCTGGGTGGTATCAGAATAAAACACACACCAAAATAAAATGCACATCCTCCCTTCCCACATAAAAAGACATGCATATTTTTATACTGCTTCGGGTGAAGCGTGAATATGCATTGTTAATAAGCCACGCCAATGCCTTTATATGTATCAACAGCTGCTAGTAAGTTCTCTGCCATGTGGCTTCATTCAACCAGGTTATGTGCACTAGAAGCAGAGACAGGAAATGAAAGCATAGTTTGGATTCACTCACGAACAGTGCAGTTTTCCCCATGGAAGCCAGTGCGTGTGCAGTCACACTCAAACCGGTCTGCGCCAAATCGCATACATGTCCCAGAGTTTTCACAGGGATAATTACAACATGGATTCACTGCGGAAAATAGGGAAATATATTGTTATGAGACACAATTAATGACTTTGAATGATCCAGCATGAGTTCAAGCATGTAAACATAAAGTAGACATTACACACACACTACTGATTACATAATAAATATGTGAAGTAGAAATGAAGTATGGCTATACAAATTGTACATGTAACTGACAACATTCTATAACTGAAACACATTGCAACAGGTCCATTAATAGAGTAATTTATTTAAATATACACTATAGCAGTTGCTGAATATGTAAAAGCAAGAAAACTTGGAATGCCTAGAAAATATTCAAGTATTTAGGACTAAAGACCCATCAAAGCTGTAATAACACAAGAATATAGTGTAACCTGAATGCAGTGTGTTCCCAAAGCACTAAAAACTCATTCACAGACATTGTTATTTTATGTCTGCATCTATACACTGCTTTTTATAACTTCTGTGGACACTCAACGCTTCTTGACACTTTCATATATCAGCTTTAAGCCTTCACACAAGATTAGAAGTATTTCTTCTGACTTCCGCCTTGCTCAATGAAACCTCCGCACAATCGCCACAATCCCCGTCATATCATAACTTATGGACAAAAATGTGTTGCAAGTTCATGATGTTATTGGACTCTATAATGTAAAGCTTGACTACATCTCATTCCATTCTATTATGGCCAATTATTCCATTATGGCCCTTTAGTTGTCCTGTAATTGGACGGGAGTGAGTGCCATGCACTTGGAGCTAGAGGGGGTATGAATGAGTAGTTTTATGAATGAGTGGTTTCCATCAGAGACTTTAGTCACCTCTAATTGGAGGGTGACACCCGTACCCTAACCCTTAAAATCGTGTTCCAACATCGTTCTTGAGTGCGCAAATGTGTGTGTGTGTGTGTGTGTGTGTGTGTGTGTGTGTGTGTGTGTGTGTGTGTGTGTGTGCGTGTGAGTGTGTGTGTGTGTGTGCAAGAAGAAAGTTGATCACCACACTTTCCCCAGCCTTGTCTGCTTCCTGTAAACTTGTAACCTCACTTTTCCTTCCTCACAAGAACTGAAATAAGGCAAAAGATAAGGACCCTCTTCCATGACTCAAGGAACACAGGAATATCCCAGTCAAACCCGCAGTTCTCTGAATTCATATTCAACACGTAATAAATTCATGTTGATGTTTAACACATACTATCACGGTACAATGGCGGACTCAAAATGCACGACTCGGACAGGGAATAACAAGTAAGAGAATTTAATTGTTCAAAGAACAAATGCAGGCAAAGGAACAAAAATGGCAGCCAGATATCGTCGTCAGGAGTAAAACAATTGTCTTAGAACACTGGGAAAAACAAGCACTAGGAATTGTCTAGTGACACTGAGAAAAAACAAGCACTGGGAATAACGCTGGAGTGCGTGACTAATGTACGATTACAATCTGGCACAGGTTAAGTGGGACTCGTGTGTATTTATGCATGGGGACTGAGGAAGCTGATACATTTCAAAATAAAACAGGAAGTGAAATAAACAGACAGAAACACAGAATAAAAGCAGGAACATGACATACATTTTAAATAAACACACAGTTGATGCCATATAGGCCTATGAGGTTACAGCAACGTACCACATTTTAATATGAAATATTTTAGTCCTAGTATAGATATGTGCACCAATAAACATAGTTTACCCTTTTAATCCAAATATAGGAGATGGCCTTAAATAGTTAATTAGTAAACGCAAATATGATATAAAAAAACAGCTTACCAACAGGTGAGCTCGTGGCTCCGGCCAATAAAGACACGTCTAGCAGCAGCAGCAGAAGAATAAAACCAAACGTAGACTTGACATCGGCTGCAAGGCAAAGAGAGGGGGAAGTGAGGAGGATATCAATAATACTCCACAACTAAAATGATTCAGATTGAACAAACTCACGTGTCTTGACTCCCAACGGTACATCTGCTTCCCCGACGCTCATCATGTCAGGAATAATAATCCTTCAATGGGCGGTCTGAAAAATGAATGTAGGCTTAAAGTGGGTCTGTAAAGACTACCGAGAAAATGACACGCAAAACTGGGCAGTGACCGTCCCTCCTTTTAAGTGGGTTATGTTTTTTCCGGCGTTAGCAGACATAGTGGTCAACGTTCGCCAAGCTAATGCCGATCTAAATAAATGTTGAACAATTTAAAACCACGGAACAATTGTTAAGGAAAGGGAAATTAAAGCACAAACAAACAAAGACATTTGTATTATATTTATATGCCACAATTTGCAATTGTCAAATGCACATTGTGATGCGTTCGGCAAGCAATTCGAAGACATCTAGCTCTCCCTGGTGGTTAAAGATGGAAAGACAAGACGGAAAGACACCTATGTGATCCTTTCCAAACCATTAACCAAAATTAGGGGAATGAATCAAGCTGGATATGTATTAGTATATATGTATCAGTTCTTGATGCCTAACTAATTATAGAACATTTGTCATTGTAACCTATTCCTGGCCATTATGTAGACTATTTTATAGTTTTCTATAAAGATAAATTCACAAATAGACAAATAAATCCCCTCTCTGAAAACAATAATTGGTATTAGTTTATTATTGTTCTTATCATTATTATTATTTATTTATTTATTAAGACTATTGCAGGTTCATGTATTGTCAACCTTTATTATTAATATTAATATTAATCTTAATGTTTTTTTACGTTTATAACCAGTGACACTGCGATTTAAATTATCCAGGCCATTTTCTAAATATTCAGGGAGTTTTATTTATTTATTATAATTGAATGTAAAAGTTTGGCATGGTCCATTTCTGTGTTGTCAAACGACTCCGCCTATCATGCATTCATCCAATGAAAATGCTCTCTCCTGTTCTTACGTCACCATTCTTGATGACATGTCAGCAAATGTTCTCTTGTCTTTGAGATCTCCAGGGTAGAATTTGATTGTAGCCCATTCCCTCCTTATGGGAGACTTAAATAAAAGCATGATGGTTCTCTTCCAACGATTTTATCAGTAAGAAAGCAAAACCTTTTATTTTCTTTTTTCTCAGGCTTGTTCTTTGAGACGAGTCAGAGTATGACCACATTATGGTGTCTGCCAAGTTCACTCTGTGTGTTGTGTGATCTGGGGAGGGGAGACGTGAAAAGAGAGAGAGAGAGAGAGAGAGAGAGAGAGAGAGAGAGAGAGAGAGAGAGAGAGAGAGGAGACGGGGAGAGAATGAGAGAGAGAGAAAGTGGGAGAGAGACAGAGGGAGAGAGAAAGTAAGACAGACAGAGGGAGAAAGAGAGATAGAGAGAGACAGAGTACTGTGTGAGAGTCCTGAAAGGTATATAGCTAAGCGATGTTCCATCCATAGTTACAGATACCTATACCTTTCTTACAGGATTAATACATGTCAGTATATGCAGCTTTGACTATGCAGTGTGTGTGTGTGTGTGTTTGTGCATTTGCGTGCATGCATTTGTGTGTGTTTGTGTGTGTGTACATATGCGCATTCAGTTGGGAGTGTGTGTGTGTGCGTGTGTGTATGTGTGTGTGCACAAATGATACAGTCTTGTTTTTCGGTGTGCTACATTTCTCCCAATTTGAACGCTGTGGATGTTGCCACGGCAATCTCTCTGCCACCGTGATTGATATTAAAAAGAATGAACGGCATCAGGAACTAATTATCAAATAATCATTTCCCGCCTTGCGAATGCCTGAAAAGAGGGCTTTGGTCTTAGTGCGACTCACACAGTCATTCTGTAGGTTGCCATGGCGTTGTTGTTTATGCACGCGAGGAGAAGAAGAGTGAGGAGGCCGCCTGCTTCCTACATCGTACCCGGTAATTGAGATCAGATGCAACCCCGTGTGAGGAGCAGCCTAGGACTGGGGGGGGGGGGGTAACCTGGAAGCATTTATTTTATGGAGAAAACCGTGTTTAGTTTAGCCCTGCTCCCGCTCTTAATGAGCCCCCGAGTCGCGTCCCCGTGATGAATACGGTCGGTGAAAGCACTGAAGGCTGGTTCCTGGCTTCTTCCTTCGCTCGGCTCGGGTTTCAGATTAGCAGACTTCCTGTCCAGTTGGGGAACGCACCCGTCCAACTGATGGGTGGGAGAGAGGGGAGGGAGGGGTTAGGGGGGAGACAGAGTGAGGGGGTCCGGGGGTATCTTACGCACGGCGGTGGGTCCACGTAGAGGGAGGATGGTGGGGGGGAGTCTACGTATCATTTGTTAAAGCGATGAGGAGAACCAGCTGATTTGAAGTAGGGGTCCTTTTACATTTATCTCCCGGCCCGTCCTGGGGAGTGCAGTCTTGGATTACTCAAGTAGGGGTTGGGGGGTCCATGTAATAAACCACCCTTCAAACGGAGTGATTCACTCTTCCCTGGTCAAGCTAGAGTATTATATCAGGGGGAAAAGGTTAAGAATCTGTTATCTGTTTAGAGCTGTACTTGGCTGGGCTTGGTCACGTGACACGGTCCGATGCTCAAGTCTGCCGCCCAACCGTCAGTGATAGGTAATGGTTATGAAGATAGGCGGTGGTTATAAGGATTCGTGGTTGTTATAAAGATAAGTTGTGGATATAAAGATAGGTGAAGGTTATGACAACAGGTGGTGGCTATAAAGATAGATGGTGGTTACAATGTTATGTGGTGGTAATGAAGATAGTTGGTGGTTAAAAAGATGGGTGTTGATTATAAAGATAGGTGGTGGTTATAAAGAAAGGTGGTGGTTGTAAAGATAGGTGGTGGTTATGAAGATAGGTGGTGGTTACAAATATAGGTTATAATATTTATAATATATTATAATAGTTATAAAGGTGGTTGTAAAGATCCCCTTCCCTCCCCCCTAAGGATGTGATTCATAGGTACGAGGCTGCAGGCCGAGGATAATCAACAGGATAATCAACAGATAATCAACAGCACGACGTGTGATATTGCTTTTATACAACAGTTCTTCAAGCACCAGTTTTTTGTTAACAGTAGCCTAATAGGTAACAACAGATTATGAATGGTTTGTTTATTTAATCATTTATTTGGCTCCACAAACACAAATAGTTCTGAAACTGGACTGGGACTGGAATGTTGTCAAGCAACACATAAAAAATGTCCTGCACACTAGCTTGCTACTTTGGGTCTACATGTTACCGCAGGCCAGCTAATTTGTATCATGTACATTTATCTGTATGTTTCCATGTATTGTGCTACCAGTGGGATAAGAGTCTGTTGACAGTTGTTTTGGTGGCATGTGTGATTGCGTTGAGTTAACAGCTTGATCAGACAATAGGGCCCTAACCCTAACCCTTGTTTTCGGCTCACCTACTCTGTTATTTTTGGAAATATGTTCATCTTCGCGGTGCAGAGTTTGTTACAATAAGATAGATAACGATTGTTAATGTAATTAACGGTTATTCGAAACACCTGTAAAGCGGAGTGATACATGTATAGTTAAAAGTCCAAGTACTCTTATACTCTATATCACGGAATGTCATCCAATCAAATGACTTGGTCAGAACTAATTGTTGTATAATATAATATATACAACCCATAAGATATTAAGTAAGTAAGTAAGTATTAAGTATTAAGTAAGGTATTAAATCATCAATGCCCTGGATGTCCCCCTTTCCCCTAGCCAGTAGCCTTCATAATAAACCATTGCAGATGTAACAAATTGTACATCTTATTTTGGTCTAGGTCCCCCTAAAGGTGAAATCCTGTAATCGCTCCTGGATGCAAGTCATTAAACTCAAACACATCCAAGGAATGGCTCTAAGTTATTCAGACTTCAGGTTGTGGTGGTGCAGGTTGTATCGTGACATTCGTATGATCCCCTCCCTGGTGTTCCCAAGGCGATGGCGGCCGGTGCAACGGTGTTGTTGTGTTAAGTATTATTCACATCAACACGTCTATTGAAACCAGACCACGTTTCTCTGCCCCATGTGGTTACTGACCAGAGGTGCTTTTATTAAAACAAACATTGAAGTGTGGGGGGGGGGGGGGGGGGGGGGGGGGGTTAGGGGTGAGTGAGGGGTGGGTTAGGGGCGGGTGAGGTATTGGCTGTAGTGCAGGTTACAGAGTCTTTCTGTCATTGCTCTTAAAACACCCCAATGCTTCCTGGCACCCCCAACCCCCTCCTCTCCTCCACGCGTCCCAGCGGTGGAGGGCACCACCCTGCGAGCCCCCCACCCTGCGAGCCCCCCACCTCCAGCTTACTCCCTGCGTGCTGTACACAGCGCCGCTACAACAGTCAACGCAGAGGCAGGATATTACCGCCGGCATCAAACTAAACACCAAATGCCTCCCGCACCAGTAATCTCCTTGATGAGACGATGTGATGTGACAGTTTAAATGCTTGAACTGGGCCCTGGTGGGCCCGTTTGCATGGGTTAGGGGTGTGGGGTGGCATGTTCGGGTTGGGGTGGGGGGGGGGGGGGGGGGGGGGGGTGTAGTCGTCTGTTAACCCCGAAGGGCTTCTCTCTGATTAGAGTCCTGCTTCACCTCTGATTGCTCTGGGTCGCTGCAGGTGAGGGCGAGCGGTCGGAAGGAAGTCATTTTCCTCCTGCAGCTTGTTACTTGATTGGATAAGCAGCTGACCTCTGACTGTGACCCCAAGCCCCTGTACAGGTCTGATTCTGGGGTTCTCCGGATCGCCGGAGCGCCATCAGCGGTGGAACTGTGGAGTGCTAGACGCCTTTGTGTAAAGCGGTAACATCATAGGACGGGAGTAATCGCACCTCTTATGTTTTATTATTGCTGTTTGATTGGGGAAGTGTTGTGTTTCTAAGGGATGAATTTGATGTTAAACACTGGAAATGTGTTTGATAATCTGTCCGTGTTCACTTCTAGATAAAGGACGAGCATCAAATGCAGAAGGCATTGTAATTATGTAACAACAGTTTCTTAAATTGTCAGGATATTCCGATACATTGGATTACTTTGAATAAAAAAAGGGTACTGATGAATGCATGAATGAACGTATGTGTGTGTGTGTGTGTGTGTGTGTGTGTGTGTGTGTGTGTGTGTGCATGTGCGTGCGTGTGTTTGTGCTTGCGTGCATGCATGCGTATTTATGTATGTATGTGTGTATGTGTGTTGTGGCACCCCAGCAACAGTCAGTAAACGTTAATGAAACGGCTATGGTTTGAACCAATTCAGGGCATCTTTATTTAAACCATGGCAAAGAGGAACAAAGGGGGTGGGGATGAAAAGGTAACGAAGGTTCTTCCCGGACCGGGGTATCTTCTCTTGGGGGGAATCACTCCTTGGACAGGGCCTGGGGAAGGGGGAAAAATAGGACAGCAGACATGAGCAGATCAGCGGCCAACCCAGGGAAAAGAGGTTAGTTGCGGCTAGCCTTCTTAGCACTTCTTCTCCTTTGGGAGTCCTTCACACCCAAGCAGTCTTCATATAATCCACAAGGTTCTTCTTTAATCAAAATGCTCAACCAGAGGCCGCTTACCATACGTACATATGCTATAAGCTCCCACACCTCTCGCCTTGGTAGCCACCGGCAGGCTTAAGTAGGCCGGGAGTTGGTTGTTACTCTCAGGACCGCAGCAGCTGCGAGTGATAATAAGGATTGTCAATCACCTTTCCCAACTGCACTCTACCTGCCCGCCTGCGCTGTCCCTCCTCAGCCCTTTGGGGAAGCTGAGGTTATCCTGGTCCTCCACAGTGTATGTATGTAGGAATATATGTATGTATGTATAAATATATGTATAAATATATATATGTAGGTTTTTATGTATGTATGTAGGTACGTATGTATATATGTAAGAATATATGATTGTAGGTATGTATGTATGTATTAGTCTCACATACTCACAAATCTGACTTTAGAGACTGTTGGATTGGAGGTGATGAAGCGTAAAATACATTAGACAAAATATTAGTGTTAGGTGTTTTCTGTCATGTTCCCTTATTGAAAGTCTAAGCTTGTGCCCTATAATACCCTATAACATATATTCTATATATATTGTATATGTATATATAGAATATCCGTATAACACCCTATAATACCCCGGCTCTGTACTGAACATCTTTATTGACGAGCGAATCATCATTAAAGTGCTCTCACTTTAATTAATTTCATGAAATGTACTACGGTACACAGTTCATTAGAACTATGATACCAAAAGGTCAACAACAACTCGTCTAAAATACTGTCTATAAGGGTGGAAAAAATAATCTACAATAATCATATTGACCTTTAATCATTCGGGCAACATAGAGATGCAAATTAGCTTAACCTTTCTGTCAATAAAGGTAAATGAGGAAGATGAAGCAGCTGGTGGATGAAGAGCAAGGACCCGGAGATCGAACCCACGCACTCCACCATGAAGCTGTGGAGACACGTTTGGAAACAGGTTGTGAGTAAATGTAACTGTGTTAAAAAAAATTAGGACTACTCACCTGCATGAAAAGTCCTTGTTGTCGTGTGATGTAAATGTTTTTCTTCCTTCCTTCCTTGGCTGAAGGAGGTAACCTCTATATTGTAGTAAGTAGTAACACATATGGTTTGTCTTTGTGTGCCATAGCCTAAATAAATGAGAATCTACCTAAAGGTATACTGTCTGTGCAAATGGTTTAGCCAACAGTTGCACTAGAAGCTTTGTTATTCACCATCATTAAAAAAAAAATATTGAACTTTCTGCTAATGAACATGATTAAATGTAAAAAAGCCAACCCCTTCTTTTCCAGCGTTATACTGAACCATGATCTCATCTCTATCATGTTATAATTGTGTAACCTTTACAAAGCATACAGAGATTTTCTAATAACCGGCAGCTGCATATAGCAAAGGAATCCTAAACAGTGTCTGTCACACTGGACGTTACTTGTTTAATCACTTGACTTGGAATGTGACAGCTGATAGCTTACTGATAGCTGTATTAGTTTTGCACGTGTATTCATGAATACTTTTGTTAGAACAAGATTCATTGCTTAATTAACATGAGCAAATATTGAAGCCTTAACTGGTGTTTGACAAGTGTATGGATTCACCCCAGCACATGAATTAGGTGTCTCGGCTGATTGCATTGTTAGCCAGCAGCTCTTGAACTGACACCTGCTGGCAGGGGTTCAGCATACAGAATGTCAGTCAAACAATAGCTACACACTATCTATTTATTTAATATCCATGCAGTAAAATACCTGTGATTAATTAATACAATGCCAAACAACCTTTTTTGTCTTATTTTGTCTTTTTTGTCATATTCATTTAAAATACACTGTAATTTATGTGTTTTTTTCCATGTATTTTTTGGAGTTTGTACTTAATCAATTAACTCTATGTCCTAATTAGCCTCAGAATGACATCAGAAGAACCTTTATCGAACAGTCCTTTTGGATTTGTCACATTTTCTTCTCTTATAGGCCGCTGCAGGAGGGTTGAAACAATTTGTTCTGTTATGTTTACAGCAGCCACTTAGGGCTGTATATCCCCACCCTGGCGTGATAACCTTCCGCCCTCAGTCCACCGCTCCCTACCCCATCCCAGATCTCAGCGGAATTGATCAGCTGCGTCTTGGATGTAGCCTACATTAGCAGCCATACAGTATTCCAGTTGATAAATATCAAGCAGAATAAAGCAATCAGCTGAAAGCAGTTTGCATGTCTGTGCTCAGGCCAGCGGCTTGTGTGATTTTCCCCCTGTCATCCATCATAGACTGCGTGCCGGGGCCAAAATACACAATACCCCCAAATTGCTGTCATCTGGTGCACAAGAACTAGCACACAAAAAAAGCCACAATTTTTTTCTTGTCTGTACTTCAAATAAACTTGTATTTGTTAAATAACTGCAGAGAAGGTTTTTTTGGGGGGTGCTTTTTTTTCAGTGCAAGTCTTCAGAGGGAATGACGGTGTAATGCGCTATTTCCTTTGTTTGTTGAAAGGTTGGCCGCAGCGCTAGTGTAATCTAGATGAGTTTGAAGTGCAGAGTAAAGGCAGCCCATAGGGTTTTAAACAGCCCTGGTGGATTTTGACTCCTTCCAAATAAAAGCTGAACTAAATATGCAACGAGTTCCAAGTTAACTACTGCCTGGCTGTGTCTCGCTAGGCTAGCTCACGTGCATTACTGCGTAGTCACGAGAAATGAGAGCACGGCCAGCGGTTCACACCCTGAAGGACCACGTGCTGTTCACACACACACACACACACACACACACACACACACACACACACACACACATTCATACACACACACACACACACAGCTATTATTTCCGCTAGTAACATCCTCCCAGGATCTGGTCATTGTTCAAAGACATCCATAGCCCGCAGAGACCATGGGAAACAACACAAATGAATACTTTCTTACTTTTGCTTTTCCTCTCTCTGAAACACTAATATTCATATTTTATGGAGCACTGTGGGGTTAATTGTCCTCTACATGTAACCTCTCTCTGGGAGCAGTTGGAAGCCGTGTGTAAACCCCTCCCAACACCTGCAACCAACTCCAGGTCTAATTCCAGAGGTTAAGGCAGGTTAGCAGCTGCAGTAACCTAATGGAACATGGTTACCATGAAACCATGAAGTTGGACCAAAAAAAAGAATTGGCCGCCTTTTCCGATAGTCGAGTGGGCTAAGCCGCTGGTCCTAATGCAGGTGGAGAGTTTGAGTCCTTTGGTGGTGAACCCGGGCAGAAGGAACCAAAGTACTTTGCGAGCCTGCCCACTCTCTGTTCCACTAACATGCTTGTATTTTACTGTAGCAGGAACCCAACATGCACTCTTATCACAGAGGACCAACAGGACCCTTTGAGGTGACGATGCTAATCACAGCACCTCCATGTCTCCAATATGGACCATGACACACAAACAACATCATCAGTCATTCTGTCTATGATTCAGTTTGTCGCCTGTGTCCTGTGTCACATACGTTCTTTGTCCTATATGTCCTTTGGCCTATATGTACTTTGGCCTGTATGACCTGCACCCTATATGTCCTGTGTCCTTAATCATATATGTCCTGTGTCTTTTATTCTATATGTCTTGTATCCTATATGTCCTGGGTCCTGTCTCCTATATGTTCTGTGTCTTGTATTCTATATGTCTTGTATCCTATTTGTCCTGTATCCTATATGTTCTGTATCCTATATGTCCTGTGTCCTACATGTGCTGTGTCCTGTATCCTATATGTCTATTTCCTGTATCCTATATGTCCTGTGTCTTGTATCTTATATGTCCTGTGTCCTGTATCCTATATGCCTGTATCCTATATGTCCTGCGTACTGCATCCTATATATCCTGTCTCCTGTATGTCCTGTGTCTTGTATCCTTATGTCCTGTATTATATATGCCTATGTCCTGTATCCTATATGTCCTGTATCCTATATGTGCTGTGTCCTGTATCCTATATGTCCTGTGTCCTATATGTGCTGTGTCCTGTATCCTATATGTTCTGTATCCTATATGTCTATTTCCTGTATCTTATATGTCCTGTGTCTTGTATCCTATATGTCCTGTATCCTATATGCCAGTATCCTATATGTCCTGCGTACTGCATCCTATATATCCTGTCTCCTGTATGTCCTGTATCCTATATGTCCTGTGTCTTGTATCCTATATGTCCTGTATTATATATGCCTATGTCCTGTATCCTATATGTCCTGTATCCTATATGTCCAGTGTCTTGTATCCTATATGTCTTGTGTCTTGTATCCTATATGTCCTGTATCATATATGCACTGAGTACTGTATTCTATATGTCCTGTTTCTTGTATCCTATATGTCCTGTGTCTTGTATCCTATATATCTTGTTCTTGTATCCTATATGTCCTGTTTATTGTATCCTATATGTCCTGTGTCTTGTATCCTATATGTCCTTGTAGCAAAGTCCACTACTACACGCCACCCAGGTGGCTCCCATACTCCACCTAGGTGACTTTCCTCGGGCTCCTCCAAACAATTGGACACAGGGTGGTGATGTTGAAAACCGGTTTATTGTCAAAGTTGCATACGATGAGGCCGGCAGACGGTGCTCCGTGCTGCCATGCCGAAGAGCTCTCCTCGAGTGTGTGTGGTGGTGGCTGGTTTAACCTGTGCACACTGATTGCTCAATGTGCAACAGGTGTGCAGCCCCACCCAGCCCCAGAGTCCAATCAGTCTGACTCAGGCCAGGTGAGGCTGCTTAAACCAGCCACCATCCACACACACTCCCACAGTCCTGTATCCTATATTTGCTGTATCCTATATGTCCTGCATGTGTCCTGTATCATATATGTCCTGAGTACTGTATTGTATATGTCCTGTGTCTTGTATCCTATATGTCCTCTATCCTATATTGTATGTATCCTATATGTCCTGCATGTGTCTTGTATCATATATGTCCTGTCCTATATGTCCTGTACCTTGTATCCTAAATGTCCTGTTTCTTGAATATCCTGTGTTGTGTATTCCTTAAAGAAATACAGAGGGACAGAATAAACCTCACATTCCATTTATACTACTACTACAACTACTACTACTACTAATACTAATACTACTATTACTATTTATAGTACTACTATGGGAGATGACAGGTTTATGTTGTGGGGTCCTCTCATGCAGTGATGATGGATGAGCACCACCAGCTGATACAATCCAGAGTAACAACTGCAACACAACAGCAGCAACAGCTTACACTTGAGTTGTGTAATTGGTACTTCCTCAAATTCTGCAATGCCATAGCTTCATTCACCTAGCCTGGAGGGTAAATACACTCCAACAGCTTGAAGATGTAGAAGGATATGGATGGACTTAAATGACGTGAGATGCAATGGATTTGTTGGCAAATAATTTTCTGATGCTTAATGCACACCTTGGTAACCCTTAATAACAAAGTAATTACGTATTTCTGTTGTCGATCACTTTAACTGTTTACATATTTTCACTGTATTAAAATAAATATTAATTTTACTACTTATTATACAGGAATACAGGTAACATCTGCCATTGTGTGTGTGGTTGTGTGTGTGTCTGTGTGTCTGTGTGTGGTTGTGTGTGTGTGTGTGTGTGTGTGTGTGTGTGTGTGTGTGTGTGTGTGTGTGTGTGTGTGTGTGTGTGTGTGTGTGTGTGTGTGTGTGTGTGTGTGTGTGGTTGTGTGTGTGTGTGTGTAGGCACAGAATAATATCAACAAGTTATGCAACCCTGTTTTGTCAACAGGGTCCACACCTTATTGCGTATTGTTTAGGAGAAAAAAAAAACCTGGAGCGCAACTTACGCACTTTGTAAACAGCATTGGCCTCAACCAAACTCATGTTCACTGAGACTGGCGGACCCACATAACACATTGTTGACATACCAACCAACAAACTGTCCACTAGGGCTGTTAAGATGAGTCTGATAGCTTTAGCATGTGTGCACGTTTGTTTTTATACTGTGGCAATGGGCCGGTCCCTCATTGTTAGCTTGGAACAGGGACAGCTGGGCTGAGCTTAGAGGAAGGGAGATGAGAGACTCTGCCAAATACTTACAAATGTGTCCTATTATGCATGTCCCTGTCCCACAGCATACAGTCACGTACTGCGTGTTCAACCCCCTCCATGATGCACCATGTGACACTCCTGCTATGACTATTGTTGTTTGTTGTTTTAGATTTATGGTTGATTTTAACATGTTTTGCCACGCCTGAAATCTGTCTGTCGCACACTGCGTAAGAGGTAGTGTGAGAATCTCAAGTGTATACGCATACGCATCAAATAAACACAATATCTAAGGTTAGACTATAGACTTTAAAACAATTTTAAATGATTTCTTGAAGTTTTTTGTTTGGGTTCTGTGTAAACGTACGCACATCTTAATGCTACCTACTTGTGTCCGTTCACGGGAAGTCATTTCTGTTAATGTACTGAGCCACCAACGTGAACATGCTGAGGACACCAGCCATTGGCACCTTTTAAGAAATCTATCCTTTTTAAGTGTCATTGATTTAGTGGAAACCACTTCAAGTTATTTAATTCCTGGCCAATAGCCTATACCTGGGGTTTGCTTTGGTAATGGTGAGAATGGGGGTTGATTATTTTGTTTGTCACCTTTGGAAAAGAAATGGTCAGGCACAGGTCTTCAAATGATAAATGACAAATATTAACATTGAAGGGTGGCTTCCCATAGCTTTACTGCAATGAATGGATGTCCCACATAGATATGTTACTTGTTTAATATTGTAGGAATTACCCCTCATGTCCTTACAACTTATATGTTACAACTTATGAATTTATGATTTTCTTATCCTGCTCCTTAGAACTGTTCTGGCTGTACAATTAGAACGCAATGGTAGGCCTCCCATCCAAACCAAAACCTAACCAGGAAATAAAACTGTTTGATTCAACCACATTTTTTTCAATTCCAGCTTGAACGTTTTACTCATTCTAAAACCCTGATCCGTTGGACTATGTCATATCCTCACCGAACCAAACTGGGTGTAAACTTTCATTTGAGGCGGAGTAGAGCAGTGAATGTCTGAGCAGTAGTACAACTCAGATCTACTCTGCTGTAGATAAACATAACAGCTCCCATAGCAATGTGCTTGCGACTCTGAAAAAGGGCTATAATTTTCACGACACGACTTCACAAAAATATACTCCTTGATAGGCTATTGCGTACCCCAAGAAGACTCATCGAACAGAACAAAACTGGGATTGTATGGTGAAAACAACAACATCGGTCTAGAGGTTCAACCAAAATAACGGGAAGCAGTCTACATGTGTCTCTGCAGAAAATATGCAGCGGTGAATTAACTTTTTTTGGACGTCGTTCTTTTTTTTTTTTTGCTTATTGGAGCGGATAGCCTTTTCTTTACCTTGAGGATAAAGTGTGCGTAAAACGTCTTTCCCCATATAAAGTGGCCGCTTCGTATTCTTGGATGGGTCTGTTCTTTAATTAAAGTAATCTCATATTTTCGTGTCAATTAACATAACCTCGAATATTCCTGATCATTTCGTTGAAATGAAGGACAACATGGGCTCCGAATCCCACCCCAACGCAGATTCTGGCAGTTTATGAATACGACTGTAATCACCGAGGGAGCTTCAAGTGCGTAAATGGCCTATCAGCAGCGAGACAATCAAGATCTTTTATGTTTCAAGATCAGCTGCAACTTATGGGCATTGTCTCTTATGAATTGACCGATCTCCAATTGAGCTCTTCACTTAGGGGATTTTCGATTTTCGATTATACGGCTATTGAAATTAGAATGTGCAATTTTGCTGGTGGCCCGGTGCCTTCTCTTGATTGACAGTTGAAATTGACACTCAACGCTTTGCCTCTTATCCAGAGTATTTCAAGCTCCCGCTAATTGCAGGTAATGCATCTTTTCACTGTGTTTGATTGCATAGGAAATATGAAGTAGCGCACAAGAGGGAGAATCGATCATATTTTTTTTCTAATTGCATCAAAATTATCTTTTGTTGCCAGGGTTTAAATGCAGGAGACGCCGTCACCCGTTGTTTTGAGGCGGATATAGCCGCGGGTTTGGTGGCAAGCATGCGTAATGCGGAGAGCAGCGCGCGGAGTCGGCTCCATCTTCTTTCCAAATAGGCAGGACTGCTGCTGAAGACTCCAGATATGGTGAGTTCCAAGTTTACCATCGGAGGGACTTTGCTGCTTTGTAATCTTATCGTCACTGTTGATTTTCTTCTACACTTCTGTGGATTCTATTTAAAACCAGTGTATTTGGTCATTCCTTCAGTCTTGCGTTATAGAAGGGCGCAACTTGGACTACTCTTTTTTTGTATTTTTTGGTATATTTTGTATTATCTGCTATTATTTGTATTATCTGTACAATTCGAACTAGATAGAACATAATAATTATAACATAAGAAATAATAACAGGACTAATACTAATATAACAACAAGAATAATAGCAAGAATAATAATTATACTAAAAATAATAACAAATAATACTAACAAAAATATTCATAATATTCATAATATTCATAATAATCATAATAGCATTAGGCCTATATTATAATAAACTGTGAATGTAAATACTGACTGTGCTAATGAATGAAAACATTTCCCAGTCTAAATCAGAGGTGAAGCAGGAGCTGAACGACTCGAGCCCGTCGGAGGCTCCGTGCACGTGTTCTCCTCCGGTGGCCTCTTCACCCGCGCGGCCGTCGGTGAAGAACCAGTGCGCGAGCTGTGGGATGGATATCCACGACCGATATTTACTAAAGGTATAATAAACCCCTCAGTAAAACACGACTGACACGTACACGCCTGCATCAAATTCATAAAGTGCCGTTACAACTCAAGCACGTGTTTACATTGATTCTGCATCGTGAAGTCCTTTGTCATACATTGTATAAAATGACGTAATGTTTAATTTATATGTGCGTATATCCCTGTGTTTTTGTGTTGGTTTGCATCAGGTGAACAACCTGAACTGGCACGCGGGATGCTTGGAGTGCTCTGTGTGCAGGGCGTCTCTGCGTCAGCACAACAGCTGCTACATCAAGAATAAGGAAATATTTTGCAAACTGGACTATTTCAGGTATTTACCTTTTGTTTTGACATTGGTTTAATTGTGTCTTCTACTTGTTTCGCATTTAAAGTATTTTTTAGCTATTTAAAGTAGACAAGATAGATTTTCTCCACATTCGTTTCTGACGTTAAATTGCAACAAGAAAAAGTTAAAAGTGCCTTTACAAAATATATTATAGATAATTGTATGAATTTAAGCGCATTGGCCTGTTATAACAATAATTCTCAAGTTGAAGAGATATTGTATCAGCCCATGAAAATGGCAGTAAGCCTAATTTTACAGCGACCGTTAAAATAATCAAATACAAAAGTCAAGAAACGATTAGTCCTTCGTTTAGCCTAACAATGAACGATTAATGATGTCGGTTATATCTATTTTTTTTAACAAACGTGTTGGTCAAAATACGTGTTTGCCAATTTGCTGAATGGACAGCGCAATAAACTAGCCAAAAATGAAAATAAAATACGCAATAGCCTAAAAGTTCAATAAATTATAGTCCAGACCTCGGCTATATATAGGCTAATATAATAACGAATTTTTTTTATAAATCAGTACTTCTTATTTTAATAATTGTAATGCCACTTATTAATCTACGGTGAGTCTATAATTATTATTGTTAAATTCTTAAAAAGATCACAGGCCTATTAGCCGTTTACACATGTCGGTGGTGTTCGTGTAGGCCTATTTGTGGGAGGATTGAAGAGTAGGCCTATTTAGAAAAATGGTTAAATCGAGGCTAAATTATTTAGTATTTATCTTGATTGTTTAGCTCAGGTAAAAATTGGCTCAAAAATCTCATAAGAAATGATATAGGCTAACGTCTTCATTCAAATCGTGTTTCCCTCTCCTAACAAAAGTGCTCAATGCTTTTAAATAATCATTTCCTCTGAGGTTCCAAATAAGGAGAATTGCTGGCTCCAAAGGCTGATTTACATATGTGGCGATAACTGAATGTGCGCGCCATGTTAACTGACAATGGCGCCAATGTTGAACGCGGGTCATCACTCGGAAATATTCGTTATTATGTGCCCTTTTGTTTCCTTTTTTTCAGTTAATTTGTGATTAAGTTAATTGTCTGAGCGGAAGTAAACCTACCATATGATAAAATGTGCTCTGACTAAATGTTAACAACAGAACCCCAACTTGACTGGGATATCGATGGACCCACCACCTGACCCTTAACTCCCAGTGGATCGTGTTATATCTCGCAGTAGGTTCGGGACCAAGTGCGCCCAGTGTGGCCGTCAGGTGTTCGCCAGTGACTGGGTGCGGCGTGCGCGAGGCAGCGTGTACCACCTGGCGTGTTTTGCCTGCTTCTCGTGCAAGAGACAGCTGTCCACGGGGGAGGAGTTCGGCCTGGTGGAGGGCAGGGTGCTGTGTCGCAGTCACTATGACATCATGCTGGAGAACCTCCGTAGGGCTGCCGAGAACGGTCCGTCAGTGTCACACACACATGTACACACACAGATAGTGCTACATGTATATATACAGCCGCATGAGACCATCCTGATATTCAGAGAAACAGAACGTGATACATTTATAATAAAAGAGAGGTTAAAACACAAACTGCTTAAGCGTGAATCTAAAATCAAGAATATAGCAAATTCGGGATTCTATTCCATTCCATTATATTCTATTAAACCAAGAGATCAACTAAGAAGACATTCTTTATCAATGTGAAATCCAGGGTTCTATTCTACTCTAGTCCAAGATAAGAGCTCAGGATGGTGAACTGTATCGAGTTGTACAGGTGTGTTCAGTGTTGCGGTGTTCACCTGTAGGCACCGGGCTCACCCTGGAGGGGGCGCTACCGTCCGATCAAGACGGCCAACCGAAGCCAGCCAAGCGGGCTCGGACTTCCTTCACCGCGGAACAGCTTCAGGTAGAGTTCAGCCACCATTGTCGTGTTTGTATATGTTTTTGCATCTTCTATAGCTTTCAGGTCATTCTGCATGTGTGTGCACGGCCGCACTCATTTCCTGGATGAAAGATGGGGAGTTGGTCAAAAGAGGGAAACAGATTCAAGTTAGTTGTCTAGACCCTGTGTGTGTGTGTGTGTGTGTGTGTGTGTGTGTGTGTGTGTGTGTGTGTGTGTGTGTGTGTGTGTGTGTGTGTGTGTGTGTGTGTGTGTGCGTGCGTGCGTGCGTGCGTGCGTGCGTGCGTGCGTGTGTGTGTGTGTCCATTGTCTGCATGTATATGTGTGAGTGAGTGAGTGTGTGTGTGTGTCCATTTTCTATCTGTGTGTGTGTGTGTGTGTGTGTGTGTGTGTGTGTGTGTGTGTCCATTTTCTATCTGTATGTGTGAGCTCTATGTCTGTCCAACATTGAACACATCGACACAATGCAGACCACCTTATTCATGTCCACATGGTGTTCCCCCATTAGCACCGCTCACTTCTTATTGATGGCGTCCTGTCCTGCTTCATGACTGACGGCAGTTGCTCCCTGCAGGTGATGCAGACTCAGTTCTCCCAGGACAACAACCCTGACGCCCAGACGCTGCAGAAGCTGGCCGAGATGACGGGTCTCAGCAGACGTGTCATTCAGGTACAGGGAGTTACAGCTTTCTCTGACCAAACACATACACACACTCTGTGTAAAGTGTGGTGGTTAGTGGGGGTCGACCAAAGTCTCAACTGCGAGGAAGTGGGTTTGAGCCTTGATCTCCGCACCCTATAAGCGTAACCCATGTAGGTACGATTACACCCCATACCTCAGTGGTTCCCAACCATTGGGTTGGGACCTCACTCGGGTCTCCCTGATATGGCTGTAGGGGTAGTGGGAGAAATATTGAGACCTAAAAATGGGGTCACCAAAAGTCAAAAAGGTTGGGGACCCCTGCCCCTTCTGTTCCTTAATGTCCTCTATCTGAATTCAAATAGAGGACATTTACTTTGTATACAAGTGCCTGCTAAATGACAGAAATAGTGCTAAACATGACATATTTCTACATTCGTCTGTCGGGCTGCAACTAACAATTATGTAAATAGTCAATTATTCGAACAATAAATTTTCCAGATTACTCAATGAATCATTTAGTCTGTAAAATGTCATAAATAATAGCAAATGCCATCACAAGTTACCAGAGTCTGTGTGATGTCTTAAATGTGTTTGCTTTATCTGGCAAGCAGCCAAGAAAAAATAAAGTATTAATTGTATAATGATCCATGAACCAACATTTTCATTTTGTGAAGCATTAAGCAGAAAATGTTTGTGTGGAAATATTTTTACTTCATAAATAACTTAAAATAAATTTAATCGATCAACAAAATTTTATTGGATACATTTCCTGTGGATCAGCTAATCCATGAAGTGTTTCAGCCCTAGTCCGTACTATTGTCCCATCTCAAACATGGACTCGTCCGATCGTACCCCAGGTTTGGTTCCAGAACTGTCGGGCGCGGCACAAAAAGCACCCCCCCCAGAACAATGGGTACCCCCCCAGCATGGGCCACTCACGGATGACCCCGTCACTACAGGACGAGCTGCACTACTCTTCCTTCTCCGGGCCGGACCGGCCCCACCTTCTGGCACTGCACGGCTACCTGGACAGTAGGTCTCATCGTCTTCAAACACACGCCTCTACACGCTGTATGGAATAATCCTCATAGGTTATAGATTTAAACTGGCTATCATTTGTGTGACGGAATAATAATGACCATTTATGACTAAAGATCACATAGACTCAGGATCGGCAATTATTAGATTTAATTAGTTGGCAACTATGTAGAATGCATTGTGGTATATAATATGGTCAGGTTAGGTAAGGTTATTCTTCCACAATTTGCCCCAAACATTTTATTTGTGTGTATATATATATGTATTTATTTGATCATCTTTTATAAATAAAAGTGTAATAAAAAAAGGGGTAATTTTGGGATCAGTTTTTTAAAACATTCAATGTTCATGGATCATAACGCTATCGAGGTTATGGTGCAGCAGTATAACAGCAGTCCTGTAAGTGTTTTTATTTTGTTGATTGATGAATTATTTATATAACTGCAATGCTACCTTTACATCCTACTCTCTCATACGAGTCCTCGTCACCAACGGTTCTTGCTTTTTCTACTGGATGTTATGGAGTTTTTTCTTGCCTGTTCACTAGAGCTGTGGAAACATGAGTGCTCTACTGTTGTGGGGTGGGTTGTGTCTTGTGTGTTGGCAGGCCACCCCTTCTCGGTGTTAACTGCCCCTAGCCACTTGGGACACCCAGCCATGCCTCTTCCACAACTTCCAATCAGTCGCTGACCTCCATCACCCCCACCTCCACCCTCCGCCCCAACGCTTCACCGACGTTGTGGAAGATTCCCCGGGACATTCCATCTCAAAGCTTCCTGGCTCGTGAGCCCCGTTCCCCCGGACTGGAATGAAGCGATCCATGGTCAAGAAGCTTACCGGATACGAAGTTGGGAATAAAGCATCTATTTAACATATCTTGGATTTGTCAAAAATAAGAAACTGCTGCACAGCCAGCTATTGGTTCCATTATCCAACCCAATGGGCGAGATGGAAAAACTGATGCTCTGTCTCGCCTCTGTGTAGCCGTGTGGATAAGGAACAAGAACAAGACGCCGTCTATTGGTTGACGTACGATTCATCCTCGTCTCGTTTTAAGTGGACTTGACACATTGGACCGGGCCTGGATTTATTCCGTTACGTATTCCCCTCCACATTCAAGGTATTCCAGTGAGAACTTTGGGTGCGAGGATTGTGTCAGTCTTAAAGTGTAAACCTCAATATTTTTTCTATGTGTTGTGATGAAGCAGTATTCCGTTTGTGATCCCTGTGATTGTATTGTTGTACAAAAAATGAAAACTTCTTATTTATTTCGAAAGAACCTACACAAACAGCACTTTTAAATATATCTTGAAGTGGAATAATTAAATGGCTGTACGTTGTAAATACTGGACCGATTTAATAAAATATATTATCTGAATGGATATAATCAAGAAGAGAGGGTTGATTATCAAAAACATGATGTGTATGCGTGTGGGTTGGGTTGGTGTGTGTGTGTTCACAGTATGAATGATGCATGATGAGCATAATGTGTGCGTGCGTGCGTGTCTGTGTAAGTGAGCGAGAAGGTGAGCAAGATTCAAACTATATCTCGCTCACTCTATCTAGCACTCCCTCACTCCCGTGCATGTGTGTGTGTAAATAGCAGGCCAAACAGAGAAGAATACACAGCAAGAGAAAGGGGCGAGGAGTGAATAAGACAACAAAGACTGAACATTTTAAGCATATTATGTGGAAACATTTTTTTTTTCACCAAGCCAAGAGATCCATAGGTCAGCTATCAGGGGCCAGGTACAAACTGATCATTATGAGCAATATTGGTGATAAACCCACAGGTTGCCTCCAATTGACTATCCACACTTCACCACAGAATCAATGGCCACGGTGGTGACCACCATTAAAGGAGGCTTCACTTAGCAGTGCTAAGCTATTGATTTGGTCATTTGGAGGCTTTCATGGGACCTTTTAACACACATTACTCTCAGGTTTTCCCATTGATGGGGAGCTCTCAAGTGCCCCCTGTGTTTTTTTAAAGAGGCAGGTGAGCAAAGCTCCACAGGTTCATTTTAGAGAATTCCCCAAAACTTGGATCAATGTCGACGGCTCTCTTGGTAGAAAAACCCTGTGCTGTCGTCATGTTCTCTCTACGTTCAGATGTCACGTTGGGTTTTCATGTTGGAGCTGTGGTGGTTTCTATAGGCTTCTACCTACATTCATGTATGTTATGATTAATTTGTGTTCATGTTCTTGGGTTCAGTTTCTTCCTTGTGTTTCATTTTGATCCAAGCTCCAACTATCAATATTTTGCAGTCATTAAGAAAAGCAAGTTATAACCTCTGACACAAAATAGTTTAACCTAATGTATTTCCGTAAATATATATGCAATGAACATTGGATAATCATTTATGTTGTATTTTTTCATTGATTTGTTTGAACAGTTTCTAAAACAGTCACATAGGTAATTTTTTAAGACGAAACTTTAAATGCTCTGTGGACTTCCGCAGTGGAAAACAGTGGCTAGGTTCAGCCTTCGTCATACCGACAGCGAGCAGACATTAATTGCAATTACAAATCTCTCATGATTTTAAATGCTATCTCACACCATTCTAATAAATCATATAAATTCGATATGTGAAATATCATTATCCATCCTACTATATAAACAGTTTGAATACAGATACCCAACACAGATTATTGCTGTATTATGTATTTTTAGAAAGCAATTTCAGCAAGGTTCTAAATCCTGCTCTGGTGTCTGGTTTGTTAGGCTTGTTGTACAGATGTGAGCATTGGCATCAGGGAGTAAACACAATGGAGATTCACTTAGAAGAGGAAGAAGAAGAAAAAGAGGAAGAAGAGGGAGAAAAGGGATCTAACAAACAAAGCGAATGCAGAGCTTCCATGTTCCAAGTGCAAACAACAGAAATCATGCTGAACACACTGAGAAAGCCAACACAATGGATTCCTGATTAGAGATGAGCAGATCTTTGATTCTACCAGGTGTGTGTGTGTGTGTGTGTGTGTGTGTGTGTGTGTGTGTGTGTGTGTGTGTGTGTGTGTGTGTGTGTGTATCTGTGCCTGTGTGTGAGCGTATATATGTTTGTGTGTGTGTGTGTTTGTGCGGGATTGCCTGTGTGCATGAATACGCCTTTGACTACAAAGAACAATGAATATCTAAAATCATTTATACAAATAATCACAATAACACAGATAGTAATGCTGATGATAATGATAATATGATAATATGATAATATGTGGATCATAATGCCCATAGTCTTCCAGTAGATACAAACCTGTCTTGGAGGACTTTATAGGAAGAACATGCACTGTACTCTGTCCCCGTCATCAGCATCTTACACTGAGAACTCAAGCTCCAGCCTGCAAATCCAGACTGTGTTCTAATCAATACCATTTAATCATATCACATCCCAGATGAAAAAAAAAGCTAGTTTTCTGCGATATGAAATCTAAGAACAAAGGGCCGTGTTCATCAAGCTGGAGACCAGAGATGATTATCAAGCTGACATCTCGTTGGCCACCTGCCAAGGGAACACTATAAACGCAGATTTCTCCCCGATGTAAGTCTACAAGATATGATCGCTCGAGGCAGCGTTTAGACATGTTTTTCCGCAATGCCTAAGCATCTCTGAGCGTTTAAGCCGCCCAGTTTTGTCATAATGTCATGCGTCTGCCCCGATGAGTGGCAGCCTGAAGTGGTTGCAGATGAAAGCGGCCCCCCATGCTAATGAATAGGCCCCTGATTGCAGAGGTCTTTGTGCGTTGCTCGGCTAATGAGCGTACACCGCGGTGCCCCTCGTCTCTGCATATTCACATCACTATTCTTCATGTGGATCCGCCCTCCTCAGCACCCAACAGTCAACAAAAACCTGCCTGAAATACGGATCCTTCCTCTTCTTCGCTCTCCTCTTCCTCCTCAAGTTTATCTGAAATGGAAAGATGTTTTTTTTTTTTTAGGGGTGCTCTGCTTTCCCATTGGAGTAAGAAACCTGCATTGTTGTGTATAGGATACAGAATCCGGAAATGAGACGAGAACTATCATACAAAGCCAACAAAAAACATGTTGACTATAATAATAGCCTACATGCATACGTTTTGTAGTGTTTTGAATTCTTTACACTATAATTAAAAAATAAAACATAGAAGGTCCCCACAGCGAAGCAGCCTACATGTTAGGCCCAAGTGCCATTTGACCTGACAGGGCAGCAAGGCGTTTAACATAAACAAACAATACACGGTGTGGGTCGTGACCTCTTTCAGCAATAGCCTATTTGGTGGAATTGTGGGGCTTTGAGTATAGTGAATAAAACGAGGATCTACAGGATAATCGACGCTAATGGTGTTCACTTTGTCAGGGTCACGAGGGCGGGTCCTGGATTTACGCTATAAGGGTCACATCTATAGAAGTGTCACTTTATCAATGATTCACTCTGTAGGCTACTGCTGTTTTCTGAAACACTGCTTCAGTTTTTTTTTTTTTACTTTTCATTCACTATAGGTGTTTTTTTTTTTATTGTTTTGAATATCTACATGCGGTGATTCCTAAATTAGCCGCATGTAGAATTAACATCAAACACACTAGGGGAATTAGGCTAAATCGATTTCTTTCTAGATTCAACAAACTACAATAAATCGGACATTATCGGCCTGCATTTATAAATACAATTTGACCACCTAGCCGCTGGTCATGTGACTGGCATTTGGAGAACGACAGTCATGTATTAAAAAAATGCATAGGCCTAGGTCACGAAGAGTACAACCACATGTTGAACGACCACTGAGCATTTTGTGGGTCTACCCCGATTACATGTTTTTGTTTTACTTATTGTATATTCGTAATTTAGAACGACCTTGCAAATATTTAGTTCGTACTAAATATAATAATTCGTGAAATGGCCCGCACAGTAGCGCGTGAATACAATTATAGGCCGCGAGGAAAATGAAGGGAAAATAAAGACGTATACAAAAAAATCTATTTTCCTTGACCACAGGCCATGAGTCACAATGCAAAAATGCACATAAGACTGCTTACAAAGTCTGGTTGTTTTGGGGATCGCCGAAATGTTACAGCACTTCACTTCAGAATGATTTACAATCTAAACTGGAGGCGTCCCCAAATAGTGATGTGCAATATGTTGGAGGTATCAGTTCGCCGTGTAAAAAAGGTTGGCGTACGGTTAGAGAAAAGCTCTGCATCGCAAAAATGCACATAAGACTGCTTACAAAGTCAGGTTGTTTTGGGGTTCGCCGAAATGTTACAGCACTTAACTTCAGAATGATTTACAATCTAAACTGGAGGCGTCCCCAAATAGTGATGTGCAATATGTTGGAGGTATCAGTTCGCCGTGTAAAAAAAGGTTGGCGTACGGTTAGAGAAAAGCTCTGCATCTGGCAGTGTGCTCCATACTGCTCTTTCTTTACTGTCGTTGGTTAGTGCCAACAGCTAGCTAATGAACACGTCACCCAATTTTCTCAAAGAGGACCAATCAAGCAATCTCGTTTGCACATCAGAAAGTACCCGTGGTGCTTCTCGGTGTTGTGTGAGTGTGAAGGAACCGTTTGGGAACCGCACTCAATAGATTTGTTCAGACACTGCAGCGGTTTGGGTTCGGCCTGCATAGATGTCCAGCGCGTTGTTTCAGGACGATTCTCTTTTTAAAAGTTTGAGCACAGTACAAGATTTTCAATTATTGTCGATATTGGTAACCTAGATCTAAAGACCAATTCTCTGTCTCAATATCCCACACTATAACTCGGGTTTTTTATATTGTAAATCGTCTGTGGATAAGGACCTTGTTTTCGTTGATCTAAGGATTGAACCAAGTTAAAGAAGTTATAGCGTACGTATGCTATTATTTTTTTTCTCCAGTAGCTCATTTGGCCCACATAGTGGCGCTACAACCTAATAGTAAGGCTAACTAATGTGAACGTTGACTGAAATACAGTTAAGCTATTTTGAGCACATTGATGGCATGCAGCTTGAATGTAATTCAGTGGTAATTGGATTCAGATAAACTCTTACAATGTGTACAGCAATTCTTGGGGCACTCAAGTTTGTTTATTTGTGATCTCTCCTTAAGATTTTAGGCCAACATTTACAAGTCATCGTCTGCAACTGATTTAGTCAGTTTCTGGTTTTCTTAAAAAATATTGCAGTACAAATTCTTGGTGACAATAAAGTGTGTGTGTGTGTGTGTGTGTGTGTGTGTGTGTGTGTGTGTGTGTGTGTGTGTGTGTGTGTGTGTGTGTGTGTGTGTGTGTGTGTGTGTGTGTGTGTGTGTGTGCGTGTGTGTGTGTGTGAGCACATGTTTGCCTGTGAATGTGTTAGTATAGCTGTCATGTGTGTAAATATAAACCAGTGTTCCAGGTCAGGCTCACCTACGCCCTGTCACTTCCTTTGTTTCCCCTCCGACCAGGTCCTCCCGAGGAGACCGCCTGGCCGTCTTCAGGTGCTCATGCGTCTCACGTTGCACCGCATTGTTCCCAGGCTTAATGGAGGAAACGCTGAGCCTTTTCCATCCAACTCTGAGTTCAGGTTAAACTACCACCGCATCCCTCTCTTAGGCAACCCGCCTGCCTTCAGGCAATGTCAGCGTATCGTAGCCGTTAGGCTTTATTGGGAAGTTCTTGGATATGTTCTGTATGCTGTATTCTTTTTATTTTCATTACTGCAATGTTTTCATCAACTTACTATTACAACAGTCAACGCAATTGTCAATATTCTACAGTCTAATACAAATAATACACATTTTAATTAATCCAAGTTTCAAGTTGGACGTTTATGACTTATGAAATGTTAAGATTATACGTTTCCCCAACAGTGCATACAAAACAGCGCACACAATCACTTTTCCCTATGTATATTTTTGCTCTTTTTTTTTCCATGCTCTTTTTTTTCTTTCTTCACTAGCGCGCCATTCTGCGATCCTCTGAGTGTGGACTTCACCTGACTCCACCCCACAGATCGGTGGTACAGCCAGCTGAGCCCAGCAGCCAGCAGTCTCTTGTGGCTTCACGCTTGAACACACCTACCAGGGCCGGCCTCACAGACGCACCACTTCAGCACCACTTTTCACGTCAGTATTTGTGTTTTATCTTTTTTTCTATTCTGTCCTATATGGATTGATTTATTATTGTTTGGAATATGAATTTCCATAATATCTAAATTGAGTGTGGGATAGACATTTTTATGCAGTGCAAGACTTCTGAGTTAGCGTGTTTTTGAATGTATGAATTTTTACCATTACAAATGTTGAAGTCGGTGTAACTAAAACTAACTACAGTTACTTTTTTACAGTTACTAAAAGTAACTACAGATATTTTTCCCCCATATTTAAACTGTGATCAAAAGTAAACCATCATGTTTAATGTTTGATTCCACCCACATTTTACTTACTTTAGTTACTCCCATCATTTGCACGATGTCCACTCAGCTCCCTGCACCTGACTGACCGTGCTCCCCTCCCGCCCCCCAGACGGATCCCACCATGGCAATGTCTGTGCGTAGCTTCTCCCTCCGCCAGCCCTCCTTCTCCAGCCTCTCGGTGAGGGACAGCGGGCGCAGCATGCGTGCCAAGCCACCCATGCACACCACCATGTCCTCGCTCGGCGTCACCAGCAGCGGCCTGTCCCGCTCCGTCTCCCTGGGCAACGGCCTCAATGCGCTGGGCACCAGCTTCTCCGTCCTGGGCGGCGGCAGTAGCCTGGGCCTGGGCACCAGCGACAAGGAGACCATGCAGGGGCTGAACGACCGTCTGGCCAGCTACCTGGACAAGGTGCGCTCCCTGGAGCGCTCCAATGCCGAGCTGGAGGCCCGGATCAAGCAGCTGATGCTGGAGAAGTCGCCCAAAGGTCACGACGTGGAGGGGATGATGGCCCAGGCTCACACCATCAGCTTGGAGGTCAGGGTGTAGGATAGCACGACATAGGAAGTTAGCTTTTCAGGGTGACGTCCTGTTACAGATTACGGCTCTGATCCCGAACCAAAGACATGACCTGTTAGCTAATCTGCTTTCTATGAATTCATCAAAAGCCTTATCTAGTTAACCGGAATGAGCTATACATGTAGCATTCAGTGCCGTCTGTCAAATTGTGTCTTAGTTTCTTAGTCACCTAGTTTCTTTATGTATAATCCATTTTCCTCTTCTTTTTTTATATGTTGTTTTCTTCACTGTGCTGACATGTCATCTATGTGCAAACTGACCTGACAATGAAGCTCTTTGTGACTTTGACTCTGTGCTCTTGAGAAACGTGTCTGTGACTCCTGCCCGCAGGTGAGGAAAAGGACACTGGAGAATGCCCGCATCATGCTGGAGATTGATAACGCCAAGCTGGCGGCCGACGACTTCAGGGTCAAGTGAGTGTTGCGCACAGAGCCGCTTCTCTTTCTCCCTGCATGCGAGGAGTTCACACCGCGGTGTCAGACGCTGGACGGCCGTGAATAAAAGCACCCTTCCCCCACTGCCTATGTGGCTGCGAGATACGTTTTGCTACGGCCGTCGCGGGTTAGCATAGCACCTGTCAGATCGCTCAGGGTCAGGAAGATGTATTTGTTTCTTCTGAGTAACCAGTTGACACACAGGGATGTTCAAGGGAAGGCGCGAGAACAGACTAGCGGAATCATCTTCATCTTGTCAATCGTGTATTTCACAAAGTGTTGACGGTATGTTCCTGGCAGGCCGTGGATGAATGCAAGTGCAAAGATCAGATGTAGCTGTTTGCGTAACTGTGTGTGGGAGAGAGGGCTGGAGAGAGTGAGTGTGTGTGTGTCCCTGGTCACACATTCTTCGATATTGTATGTGTAAGCACTACCACTACTCAAAGGTTGCTTGCTGTGCTTCTGACATTTATTTTAATTTAAACTCACTTGTTCCTCATGTGTTATTTCCCTTGTTAATCACTGTGTATTGCTGTTTTTGCACGAAAAGCACGCTGTATATAAAGTTTGCTGTGATTTCAGCTATCTCCCTCTCACAGTCTTGTACAGCAGGTTGTCTGGTAACTTGAGGTCGAGTTGAGTAGTGAGCAAGAGCAAGACACCTAACCCAGACTGCTCCCGATGAGCTGGATATTCCCTTGCGTAGCAAGGGAATTAATGTGTGTATGAATAAGTGAGGTACTAATTGTACAGCGCTGTGAGGGGCTGAAGGCTGGGAAAGCGCTATATAAATACAGTCCGTTTACCACTGACCATAAAGTCTCCATCTCTGCTCTGTGTTTAAAGATGGGAGGCCGAGGCCACCCTCTGCCAGTCGGTGGAGCGGGACTGCCAGGCCCTGAGGAGGGCCAAGTCTGACCACGACCAGATGATTGCCACGCTGAGAGGAGATCTGGACAGCCTGAAGGAGGAGCTCTACTTCCTGAAGAAGAACCACGACGAGGTGAGATACCCCCTGGACAGATCTTCACCATAAGATAATAGATATGACAATAGATATCCATGAGGTGTTACAGCAGCAAATACAAAAGCTAAGACACAGAATATCAGATCGTTACATGACAAAATAAATTACAAACCAAGTGTTTAAAACAGCAAGCTTCCACGGTTTGAGGGCTTCAGACTGTAGGCTTGTTATGGATACAACGTCTGTCGTCATTGTTTTGGAAGAATGAAATTCTGAGAGGATAAGCGTTGGTTTTATGTTCCCTCACTGTGTAGATGGGATGGGTCAACAGTGTTCCTATCTGAAACATGATAATGTGTGTAGGACCACGCCTTGCCCACTATTCTTTGTGTTTACAGATACCACGATAATACACACACTCACACATATGAATGCGTGTGCTTACACACACACATGCACGCACATGTGTGTATGTGTGTATTTGTGTGTGTGTGTGTGTGTGCTTCTGTGTGTGTGTCTTAGCATGTGTTTAGACAGTCAGGTGTGGTGTACAGGATGTGACAGTTTATCCATCAGTTAACTCAAACATTTTCACACCTACCTCATGTCTCCAAGGTCTGCACATCGTGTGCCAGCCCCATGATTTCAAACGTTGTATCCTATTTTATTCCACTCTATTTTTATTGTACTCTAATCTAGTCTAGTCAAGCCTAGTGTAGTCTAGCCTGTTCTAATCTAGTCTAGTCCAGTATTTGATTATGTATTCTGTTGTATTGTTATATTTTCTAGTCTAGTATGTTCTAATGATTCTAGTCTTGTCAAGTCAGTTCTGTAGTGTAGTTTATTCTAGCCTAATCTGTTCTGTAGTGTAGTCTGGTCTAGTCTGTATGTTGTAGCGTAGTCTAGTCTAGTCTAGTCTGTTCTGTAGTCTAGTCTTGTCTACTCTGTAGGTTCAATTGATTATTAGTGTAGTCTAGTCTAGTCTGTATGTTCTACTGTATTCTAGTCCTTGTTTGAACCAACATGTGTTCCATTGACTGCTGGTGTGCAGGAGGTGGGTGCCATGAAGGCCCGTCTGTCCACTGAGCAGGTGAATGTGGAGGTGGACGCTGTGCATGGGCCCGACCTGGGGGCCTTGATGGCGGAGCTGAGAGTCCAGTATGAGGCCATCGCCCGCAAGAACAAGGAAGAGGCGGAGAACTGGTACCTTAAGAAGGTCCGTTGTGTCTCTCACTTTACGTAGAGTATGGGATTATTACTGAGTTGCATCTTCAATGTACTCAGTGTTTGTGTGCGTGTGTGACTGCGTGTGTGCGTGTGTGTCTCCAGCTGGAGGCGGTGCAGTCTGAGGTGAAGCAGAGCAACGAGGCTCTGCGCTGCGCCCAAGGTGAGCTCAGTGAGAGAAGGCGCTTCCTGCAGGCCCTGGAGGGGGAGCTGGAGAGCCTGCGCAAACAGGTACCATAGAGCCATGTCAGACCGCTCCTTAAAGGGCCACACCTGTCTGGGTGATCCAACCATCGTAGCTGTCTCTCCTGGCTTCACTAAAACATCCATTACTAATATCCTTTGTCAAAATTACTTCTTTGTATCGATTCTGCTGAAGACCATTTAGCGTGAGCGCGCTTCACACAAATGTAAACAATGACAATAGATCATTTTGGTCTTTGTGATAACCCATTTAGTAAATTACTTGTATTGTGATTCACTGCTATGTTGTCCACAAACTCCGTACTGACCGACACACATTGATACCAAAATATGAAAGTGCTACATTGCCATTGTTTACATTTGTGGCGAGGTGCGTTGACCCTAAATGCTTTTCGGCAGAATTGGTTATTCTGAAAAGGAAGTTATTTTGAAAAATGTCATCATAACGGATGTTTTAGTGAAGCCAGGAGATACGGTTATGATAGTTTGATCATCCAGACTGGTATTGTCCTTTAATGATTGCTATATTCACTGTAAGTGTCCTGAAATTGCACGCATAACCCTACAGAATCGACTGTATTCCAAATAATGCTGTTTATTAGGATCCCTTAACTCCGTCCTCTGTGGCCATGTCACTGCTACAGCATTTACAGTGTGCACTATAACTTTCCATCGATAGTCCTCAGCCAATCAAAGAGATGATGGAGTTAAACAAGGACTGCAGAATCTCTGTCTAACTGTTAGATGTGGTAAAACACACCACAAAGGAAAATACTAATTTATTGTGTCTCTTTGATGCAGAGCCAAAATAACCACAAGGCCTGTTTGCGGAAGCCCATTGATATAAAGTTGACAAATTTGGTAGCGTTGACAGTGTCTCTACTGATCTCTGGCTATGGGGGGGGTCATTAAGGCTCTGTGAATGGATGAGCTCTTGGGTAAACACATGAATGTATTGCCTCTGAGCAGCAGTGTGATTGATGTATTGCCTGTACATGTCAGAGGTATACAGTATGTGGTTGTTTGAACAGTGGAGGATACTTTGTTGGTTCAAGGAAGGCTTTGTAGTGTTTTGATAACTGAGCCTGGCTGGATGTCAGTCTGTGACTTTCTTGTTTCACGTTGTTAAGTAGATAGCTTTACTCTGTTTGCTCCTGTTACTGTTACTGTTTGCTCCTGTTACTCTGCTCCTGCTTTTCTCTGTATGGATGCCTTTCTACGTGCATAGATGTTCCAAGTCGATTAACAGTGGTAGCATAAATGACTGAAGATGATAACTGATAGTTAAATATATGCAAACACTGTATGTTTTATGTTTATTATCCATTGCACAAGGATCCTGCATGACGTTAATAAAAGAAAAGAAAATGCATTCAAATCAAGATGACATTAAACATACTGTTTAGCTCAAATAAAACTACAATATTCACCATAGAACATTAATAATAATATGAATACATTTTATTAGAACTCAAAGAACTCATTAGGACTCAAAACACTGTACCATCAGTTAAAAGCAACAATAAAATAAAATAAAGTACATTACACCACCTTACACTAGTAGTTAATGGATAATAGGAATGTGCTCTGTAGGGCACCACACCATGTCTGTCTGCAGCTCACCCGGTACCGCCCGATGTGTTTGTCTCTCAGGTGAACGTTCTGGAGGGAAACCTGGGGGAGACGGGCCACAAGTACGCGGTAGAGATGGAGCGCCTGCAGGCCACCCTGAGCCAGCTGGAGGACGAGCTGTCCCAGCTCCGGCTGGACATGCAGCGCAACAAGACAGAGTATGAGCAGCTGCTGCGCATCAAGCAGACCCTGGAGATGGAGATCGCCACCTACAGGCGGCTGCTGGAAGGAGAGGAGATGTGAGTGGAGGTGTGTGTGTGTGTGTGTGTGTGTGTGTGTGTGTGTGTGTGTGTGTGTGTGTGTGTGTGTGTGTGTGTGTGTGTGTGTGTGTGTGTGTGTGTGTGTGTGTGTGTGTGTGTGTGTGTGTGTGTGTGTGTGTGTGTGTGTGTGTGTGTGTGTGTGTGTGTGTGTGTGTGTGTGTGTGTGTGTGCGCGCGCCTTGGCAAGATTTTTGTTTATTAATAAATTAGCTTGCTATGGATCCCCCATTGAAATGTATAATGCATGAATCATCAATTTTATTTATTCAATGTGGTAGTCCATCGTCTGTTATTAAATATTTTGTGTCACCCCGCAGGATTAAAGAAACAGCTCCACCTCCTAAGAGTAAGTTAATATTTACAATTATTTTGTACAATTACATTAAAAAGTTCCTGTTCTACGTTCTTCAAGATGGAGATGACTTATCCAATTGTTACTGACACCTTTTTCCTGCTAGTACATTTCGAAGTAGATTCCACCTACACAAAGCAATAGTTCCACCTGCTCAGATGACCTGAATCTGACCCTGAGCACACAGAACATATTCAATCGCAGAACACATAGAAAATCATGGATATGCTGCTACTGTAACCAGAATGAGGCGGTTGATCCCTTGTCAATGTGATATTGTATTTACAGAAGAGCCTGAAGTAAGGACCAGGAAAATTGTTAAAGTTGTCACTCAGACGATGATTAATGGGAAAGTGGTGGATGAGTCCAGCGAGGTGGAGCAGATTGAGGAGCGAAAGAATTGAGGCTTCTACAGAAGCCGGGAATCCAGAGGAAACGCAGCTAAACCCAGACGGCCCAAGCCAAGGTCTGCGACTAACACAGCCAAAGTCAGCCAGCGAACACAGCCAAAGTCCAGTTGACCAAGAGACCATATTGTACCAAGGATTAAACCTCCTTTGATTCCTGTAAATGTAACTGTATGGAAGAAAAAATATATATACGCTTATAGCCTTTGTATTTAGTAAAGGTAAAACTTTTCGAAGGTGTTGGAAAAGATTGAAGAATTTTATGTACGACTTCTGAATTGTTAACTATTAAGACTAGATTATTATTAGAAACTACATTATTAAAAAATGTTTTAGACTGTTAAAATAAAAATTATAATGTGCATATCTTTACAGCATTAAAAATAAAATGGTCGAATGCGGTTATGAATGTATTCCTATGTATACGATCTGGACTTTGACTTTATCAAATAAAACAAACAAGGATCTTATGGTGCTGCAGCCGTGAGTGGAAATTGTTATAAATGTATTTTTGTTTTCCATCAAAATGAAATACCCATCATCTGTAAGTATAATCTACCATTCTTCAGAATAAACTTTGGGAAGACAATAGTGTGGAATCCCAACTTGCATTCATACTGTATGTGTCTTTCTTATAGCTTAACCAGTTATCAAGATTTCAGTTTTTTTTTATGTGGGGTTTGTTCCCACTGAGAAATGTTGACCGATATGCAGAGGTCGGTAGTGGAAGATCATAGGGGAGAAACTAAGGAACTATGCTATTTACAATTAAAGCACCAGAAGACATGAAACTACAATAAGTCAACTCTGACCTATATGCAATGGGTCTCAGATGACAACCCTTTGTGTGAATTTGTGGACATGGATGGCTGTAAATTTAGGTTTGTTTAGAAGCTTAGACTCTAAATGCAAAAAAATCAGACATGAGGGAAATGACAAATACCAGACGAGACTTTGATAAGATAACTGTAATGCAGCATAGAAAATACCCATGATATTGGAAACCACCTATTCTTCCATTCTAGGTTACTGTGATACAAGGTCAATATTTGGTGTCAAGCCCCTAACAAAAGCCTATTGTTGGATTCTTTGCTCAATTAAGCAGAGATCAAACTCAAAAAACGACGACTGTGTCTCAAGATAATACATTTCTGTTACTGTTATTTGAGAAGAACTGTTAACCAGTAAACTCTCTGCCCCGTAATCTGATAGCCATGTGTGTGTGAGGCCGGGCTCTGTTTTCCCTGACTGTTGTCATTTGGGGGTTTTAAAGAAACTTGAGTTGCTTTACCTTCCTACCAATGAGTAAATGAGTAAGACAGCGTGAGAGGTTTCACAGAGATCGGCTGGTGTGTGTGTGTGTGTGTGTGTGTGTGTGTGCACATGCCTATGTGTTTGTTTGGGTCCATTCAATAATATGTGTGTGTGAGTGTGTACGTGTGTGTAGGTACATGTGTGTGTGTGTGTGTGTGTGTGTGTGTATTCATGTGTGTATGTATGTTGTAAACACATGTCTGCCTGATCCCAAAAGTGTATTTGTGCTTGTATGTGTATCTTGTAGCTGTCCTAGTTACAATATGTCTCTGTTGTGGGGCTGTCAGACTCTGAGACAGAGATCTGGACATCTTAAAGAAAGATCTCTATTTGCTTCTGTGCGTCATGCATGTGCACTTCAATGTGCACACACTCACATCAATGTTTCTGTCTCTGCTCTGTGTCTTTCAGTGACTTGTGTGCATTTGTCTGTGTGTATGTGTGTGTGTGTGTGTGTGGGGGGGGGGGGGGGTGTTTGTGTGTGAGTGTTTATGTGTGCGTGTGTGTGTATGTGTGTGTGTGTGTGTGTGTGTGTGTGTGTGTGTGTGTGTGTGTGTGTGTGTGTGTGTGTGTGTTGGAGGAGGAGGTTGTGGTAAAGAGTGCGAAAGAGAGTGGCATGCATTTTCTTTTTACATTGCTCGTTAGATTGATTCACACTTCAGCGTCAATTGAATCTGTAGGTCATCTCGCTGAGGCAGGGAACCATATTATATAGCTTGTAAAAAACATTCCCAGACCCAGGCATCACTGATCAGTACTAAACACATGCAAGCTATCCGTGTCAGCATTAGAAATAGACCAATGACGATGTAATTTATATGAATCAAAGAGTCGTGTCTTATGCAGCAAATAATAATAAAAAAAAGTGGAACAATATCTGAAACACGATGTAAAATATAAATCAAATATATCTATTTTGATTGCAAAAAACAACTTTAATTTCATTTTCTCACCAACCTTCGGGAAATATTGAGAACTGTTGATTTAGCACACGGTACCCTAGTTTTGACCCTAGGCCTGAAGAAAGAATGTGCGAAGACTGCCCTCTACTGGTAAAAAAATAAACAGCTGCACTGTATATACTTCATTAAAAGAGGAGGGGATCACAAGGCACAGACCATTGGTATAAATCACCTAGAAAGATTACAAACAAAGGCAAAACAAAAGGATAAACGTGCTGTTCTCATGATATATGATACATTTACAATTTAAATGTAAATGTAAAAAATTGATCGAGTTAATTGTAGTCAGTTGGCATGAAAGAGCCAAAATTGACCACAATTCCATATTTGATAGGATTGATAATACGCGATATTTCGTGTGAGATCAGTCAGAAACCAACACATCAACGACGTGTTCTACTCACGAGACGTGGTTTAAAACCAGCTGTCACGAGCTCATCGTTTGATTCCGTTGGTCTTTTTGACGTTGGCCAGTTTTAACGAAACACAGCAAAATGTACGTTTAAAATTGATTTAAATTAATCCAATAATTTGTTTTACTAGACATAACGTTAAATCAATTCCTCCTCGACGCAAGTCTTTTAATAGATAAACGATATAGTAAGACATGTAATTATCGATAACGTTAGGTGCTAGGTTAGCAAGGTTCACTGATCGGTATAGTTAATCAATATATGTAATCACTTCTTCAGGGCCCACGAGGACAGCTCAACGCCGATCTTCACCGCCATTAAGTACAAAGAATTGGACTATGACTTTGAGGTGAGTTCATGCAGATTAAACTGTTAAAATAGCAACGTTTTTTGATATTTTAACATTATTGAAAGCTAATCCTAATTATTATATAACTAACGTCACTGTAATATTATGGATTGTAATATTACGTTATGTACGTTACTGTAATATGTACTCATTATGATGTACTGTAATAGTGTGTGCTCATTATTATGTACTGTAATATTATATACTCATTATGATGTACTGTGATAGTATTTACTAATTATTATATACTGTAATATAATGCACTCACTATGATGTAAGTTACGGTGATATTATGTACCCATTATGATGTACTGTGATACTATGTACTCATTATGATATACTAGAATGTGATGTACTCATTATTATGTACTGTGATATTTCAGACCATCACTAGTTTCAAGGTCATGATGGATTGCTTGGCCCTGCCAATGCTTTATGATATCAGCAGTGATGTCTATCCTCACACTGGCCACCTCACTGGAGATGCCTACAGGAGGCCATGGATCAGAGGTATCGGCTATTGTATTCCTGAAACTTTGACAAAATCCAATGGTAAACGTGAAGTTGTCGTCACACCCTATTAAATCCTGTGCTCACAAGATGGCACCCGCCGTGACGTACCTTCACATTCCCTATAGGAAGTGTGATCTCCACCTGCAAGCTGTTTGTGAATGGATGTATACTCGATGACCTAAGAGGAAAGCAACAGCCAGTTCATCTGCTTTTAGAAAGGTACCATTTTTATATATATTCTTTACTGTTTTTCTTCACTTATTTAGCATATTTAAACTGTGTCCAGTAGTTACAGTGTTTTCTTATTACAGGTTAAGGGATAAAGGAGAGCTGATAGATGTGGTATCAAGTTCTGATCCAAACTCCCAGGGAGATTTTGACCAGGACGAGTTAGCCGGTCTCTTACAGGACTCAAACGGTTACGTACCCAGTCAAGAATGCTTTTACAAAAGCACGACTGACCACATGTCAATCACATATAACACCAAGGGTGAGTTGTTTGAGATTCAGTATACATAATTCTTCCTGCCTTTTGGATTGTTCTGACTATATTTCTGAAACGTCTTGAATATATTAGATCACCAAATGTTTTATAAATGTTGCTATAGTACTGAGCATAAGAACAAATAGAGTTGATCTGAAAATACAAACGTATTATACCCACTCCAGATCTCCTGCTAGAAGAGATTGTAGAGCCACTGGCTGTCCTGAAGAGACACTTGCCCACACTGAAAGCCAAGCTGTCGAGGCTGAGTAGGGTTCCAGTGTCAGACCCCCTCCTCAACACCAACAGCCTCTCAGAGGAACTCATACTCAGGTGAAAGGGCCAGGACTCTGCAGGTTGAGTGTGTAGGAGTCTTTGATTTTGAAGTAAGGCGTTTTTTGTCAGAATCCTGAATTTATGTTTAAGGGCTTGACTATAGTTCAAACAGTACATATTCTTCTTAAGTGATGTACTTTTTTGGACAAAACATTAAATTACCAAAAGCCAGCACTCACACAGTAGCAGTTCATTACGGATAAGTAGTATTAGGATTAGTAAGTACGTACTGTTTCCGTCATAGTAGTCAATGTGAAAGTCAAGGTCAAGCAGTGTTTTTCATTGTGAAAGTTCAGATTGTTGAGTATGTCTCAACCTAATGGACCTGTTTTGCAGGCACTGTGCACCATATGAGGTCCCTCCTCATGCAGACACTAAAGACATAACAACCAGCTCACACGTATATGAAGAGTTCCGCACAGAGGCTGTGCTCAGTCATGATGTAAGATATATATGTAAGATATAAACAATTATATATATACTGTATATATATATATATATATATATATATATATATATATATATATATATATATACTACTATTTTCTTGTCCCGTTGTCCTTTTACTACAACTGATAATGCATATAAATAATAATAGCTGAATTGCAAAACATAAATGTACACAACCCTTTTCTTTCCGTTTGTAGTCTCTACTATTACCAGTTGGTCTGGAAACACTCTCCCTCTACAGAGAGAATTACTGCAGCTTGCAGAGCATTGAGCAAGTCCTGAACATTGTTCCCGAGCTGCTGGAGCATCAAGTCTCAACACTTAATGTGCTTCGTAAGGGTAATAAGGGCCTTCTTAAATGCCAGATTAAAACACACGCAAAAGGTTTTACATTTAAGTGGAAAAATAAAAGCAAAGACAGCAATTGATTGGACCATCAGCTTCAACCAACTATTTTCTTTCAGCTAACCTGCCAGCTTCACAGCTGGCAGTGGACATTAGCCGGCTTGATCCAATTAAGGAGATGGCTTCTGACATTAAGATGGATGGAGGTCCTTTAGGCTCCGCAGGTACTGTAAAGGCCCCCGATGTACTTAACACTAAAACTATAGCTAAATCAGCACTCTTATATAGGATGTCAAACAGCTGTGGAACATGGCGATGTAGACAGGGTACAAAAAAGTCACTGTGATGTGATAGTGACAGAGATGTGTGGGCTTTGTTTTAAGATGTCAGACGCGGTGAGATGAGACGCAATCATTCATGTGGTATTGTTGACCAATAGCAGGCAGTGTTGTACTTGCCATTTTGTCTGTGAGAACACAACAATATTTATGTTGTAAGTATATAGGGGCCTTTAGTAAACAACATAAACTCAAGGCCACTGTCATTGTGGGAATAGAAAAGTAATGGCTTATTGGGTTGCTGTTGAGAGCTTATTTTGTATTTGGCTCTGTGGTCATCGTAACCTTTTTAGTGTTTCATCATGTTGTTGGGATGGTTTCTTAAGTAGGGATCGATAAGGTACTGCTACTAAATTGTTTGAGAATGCACAAACATTTTCAGGACACATGGTACTTTCTACTGAGTTGGAGCTGGACCTGCCTCTTACACCCCCTACCCAGGCTGGTTCAACCCTGCTCTGGCTGTCCAACGGTCAGCTCCCTCTGGAAGAACTGTCCCCGGTCCACAGACCGTAAGCCATACTTACTACAGTAATAATAAAATACATATTATACATACAATACATAGATATATTTATCTATATACACAACAGGTTTCAAATCTGCCCGAAATGGAACATGTAAAATAGCATGTTGTGCGTATTTCTGAAAGAGATGTACACTGGACAAGTCAATCCTTGGTTCTTCTTACGTGTAGATCTTTAGTGTCACAGAGAGATCAGCAGGAGATGGAGCTGTCCGTCTGGAAAGCAGAGAAGCACCTCAACTGTGTACTGGGCTTTCTGCTGACTGGTAATACAGTTATTATACTTTCATAATTCAGCAGTTGGTTATTGAACACCATAAAACAGTTGAGCTGCCATTCAAAAGTCTCCTACCTCTAAAGGATAAGTGTACTGTACACAGTACATCCCGAGGGCTTGTACATTTAGCATAAGTGCCTCAGCCGCAAGAACCCCTAACCTTCAGAATAAATCAAACGTGTCTCATATAACTTGACGTGAAATTGTAAATAAAATCATCACTCCTCTGCTTTTTAACAGAACCACGAACACACGATCCAGCTTTTGAGTTCTACCCTGTGTCCGATGCCCTGAAGGAGCTGAACAAGGAGAATTTGGTCAGTGTCCACGCCAACGACCTACAGTCACAGATGCCGTCGGTGAATGGAGTGCCTGGGTTGTGTTTTAGCTTCTGTGAGTTCACAGAGAACCTGACCTCTGGATCTTCCAGCGCCAAGGAGCCTAACATGGAAGATTTCACAGCACTGTCTCCTGAACACATTGAATGTTCGTACATTGAAAAGTTATCTGGCAGTTTTCGCCTTTCCATTAATTATGAGAGTGATAACCCCAGTGCACCACCCTCATTATTTTTTTCCTCTTCCTTCTTTCTGCAGATATTTTGACAGCACAAGAAAAGGATAATGGTAAGAAATCTCTTCTCTGTTTACTTTAGTTGAAGGGTCCTTGATTTGTTCAGTGCAGTACATTCTGTTTTGAGTTGGGAATGTATTCTTTTTAAACTTGACTTTAAGTATATTCAGTACAACACTCGTATGCCTTCTCTTCCAGTGCCCATAGTGTCAATCAAAGGGGTGAAATCCATCCTGAAGAAACGAGTTTCATCAGATCAACCAGCAATACCTATGAACTTTGATACGTCCACATGTGCTGTCAGACAAAATAAAGTCACTGTTGTTAGCCAAGTTCATCAGAGCTGCATGGACGTAACTAATGAAAAACAACAAGGAGAAACCTCTGCCTTGTTGCCAGCAGTTAATGTTTCCAATTCAACGGCCAAAGAGCCATTTTTAGTATATGAAACCACATTCCTGGATCTGAAGGACACTTCCAGCCATGTAACCAGACCTGCCAGCCGAAATGAGAGCCAGCCGAGTCTTTGCACTTCCCTTCGTGCTGAACGTGCCAAATCCGCCCAACCTTTGTTGAGAAACAATGAGAGGAGTCTCCTGGCAGAGAAAGATCCGGACCCTCTGTCCACCTTTATGATGCTCAGGTCCCAGCATACCTCCACTGACCATGTATTACCCCAGCCATGTCCCGGATCCACAGGTACAGGCCGGATCCTGTTTACTCCCCATCCCTCTGTTGTGTATCCTTACATTCTGGCAGAGTACTCCTCCTAAGTGAGGACTTAGCACTTAGCAGTACTAACTAACTAGCTAGCTCACTAACTAGTCATTCACTTAATCATTACAATTAGTTCCAAGAGAACTAATACTGTATTAACAGTATTATTTTTGTTGGTAATAATAGTTTCAGTTCCAAGTTTATTTGCGCATTACAGAACTATTAGAAGTCATAATGGAAGTCAAGCCAATAATGTGTAATCCTAGTTAGGATTGTGTTCATTATGGTAATATATCAATAATCCTCACTACTATAGATCTTTAATGCCATCTAATATTGTGTGTGTCAGTAGGACCAAAAGTGCAGCAGCCAACTCCAGCACAACCTCAGTCACAACATAGCTGGCCCATCGTGAGGACTGGTGTCACAAGACGCTCAGCTGGAGTCCAAGAACCAGCGGCTCAATCGCCCAGTCAAGCCCTTCCTGGTCCACCTGTCACTCAGGAGAAACAGGAATGTAGAGTCGTACGTGTTCAAGCTACAGGTATTAAGTGACAGTATTTATAAAAATATAAAAAATAATATTATATTACCTATAATACCTGGACATATATATTAAAAACCCCACGTTCAAGAAGCTTCATATCAGACCAAAAATCTTTATCTTCCAAATTAATAAAAAATAAATGGTATTTCATGTTTATTATTTTCCTGTTAATACAATACCTTTGAAAAATGACATAATAGTATTGAATCAAAGGGCATGGCAAGGGCCGTGCAGACAATATAGGTTCAAACTGTACATGAGTATGTCAACCTCTCACATTGCGGTATTCAGCTCATATTCCTTCCATATATGAAAGGTGTGCATTCAGTTTCAGAGTTCAAGTTAAATTAGGGTCATTAGTTACTAGCAGTGGAATTCACCCTAAGTGCTGATACTGAGTCATCAGGAGTGTTGATGAAGAGTCGATGCTGGGTTTGAGTCTATTATTCCCAAGCACTGCCTGGTTGACCTGCTGTCTCCTCAGAGAGTGTGTGGCATGCGTACTGTGAGCTGCTGGCCGTCGCTCAGCCCTGTTTGTCCAGGGCCAGGGAGCTGGGGCTCAGCTGCCCGGCCTTGGGAGACTTCAGCACCATCACCCCCGACCAGACCCACTTCCTCCTCAAACAGCAGGAGAAGGAGCTCTGCAGGCAGCAGGGAGAAGGTGAGGGAATAGAGAGTTCAGAGGCTGGAGGTGTCTTTATCATGTGGATAATACTTAATAAAACTCAAGATAATACTTTATTGATCCCAGATGGGGAATTCTGAACAGAGAATTTAGATCAAAACAGAAAACATTGAAACTACCAAAATATACAGTATATGTACAGATAATATGTATATATTCACAATCATAGTAGTAGAAATGTAGCTGCAAAAGCAAATGTACATTCACGATTCCTAATACAAAAATTTGTAATGTAGAATGTAGTGATTAGTCATTTTAGTCCATAAACTATCCCGGGCCGGGACTGGGCCATAAAATCCATACGCATGTTGGTTAGGTAAACAAGGTATTATAGATTACAAGAAAAAAATATTTTATTACCTGAAATGGAGGACAGTGCACCCTGCCACATGGCACAGTTATCTGCTATCACACCACTAGGTTGTAGCGTAGTACCCAGCATTGCGAGGGCAACATTGGTATGAACATAAGTAGCCAAGTCGTAAGCAGAGGCTTACTTGTACCTGGGTGTTGTCACAGTTCACACAGCCCTGGCAGAAACTTGAATGTTTTTTTTTAATATTACATTGCAGATAAAGAGCTGCTGTTCAACCAGATGGCCCTGATCCATGTGCTGGTGACCTTCAAGGACATGATGCTCCAGTGTGACCTCATCACAGCTGTGGGTTAGTAACAACAAGTGGAACAGTAACGTCATAACTCCCGGTTGTAGAGAGGGGAGCGGTGAGTAGGATGGGGTGGGAGGGTGCCACTAATCACATTGTTTTGTTCACCTGGAGGCCATGTGGACACATGGCCTGACTTTTAATTAAATATACAGAGCCATAGGGTTCACAGTGCAACAAACAGCTCACAGGGAGGGCAAAGCAAAAGGATTGCCTTGCTCACACAGGCCTTTAATTTAATTCTGTGTTGTCAAGGTAAAGGAAGGGGCAAGGCCAGGTCATCATGGGACGCTAGTTTAATTAGTGCATGGCTTTACAATGATATCCATAAGTCAAATAATATATTACCTTCAGACTATACAAACAACAGAGCATTGTGATTCCTCAAATAGACACGGTAGTAATGTTTTAGCTTTAAAATGTCAACGTGTGAATGTTGTAAATGGAGACATTCAATGTGTATTTCTATAGTCCTCTGTCTGTGAAGGTAACACACACACACACACACACCATGTTTTCCTCATGCTGAGAACAAAGTTCTCTCTCTCCCTCTCTCTCAGAGTACCTGGCCCAGGCTGCCATAGCGTGTTCAGGCCAGAGTCTGGAGCAGCTGGTGACGCGACTGAAGGTCGTGGTGTATCTCAGCCACCGGAACCAGGAGCCCAACCCCAAGGTCCTGGAGCTGCAGGACCAACTCGTCTGGTGGCTCCAGAGCAGGACCGGACACAGCTCCTCGGACAAAGTGAGTTTGTGGGAAGAATACTCTTTTGATTCTCGATCACATTGATAGTTTTCTTTAGGATTAGTAGGACATGAAACAATTAATACCGTTCCTTTGAGGTAGAGGTTGTAAACCATGCATTTTGTTATAACGTTATTATTTTCTTTTTGATCAGTGGTGTATATGTGTATATATATTAGTATTACCATTTGTATTTTTTGTAAACTTTTGTTTGATTTGCGCTGTCCTTTTATGCTGCTCTAACACCTGCATTTCCCTTAGGGGATTAATAAATTGATACCGGTATCTTATCTTTACTGTACTTCATAACGAATCAATAACCTCATATTTATCAATGTTTTTTTTGTGTATAGTTGAACGCCCTTGTGAAAAAATCTTTGTGTGATTTTTTTTGTAGGTTCTAATCTTAACAACAGTTGATTATGACAACACCAGTGCCACACTAGTGCAAGCCCTGACCCAAGCTACTGGTAATAATGTCCCCATATCCCCACACAGCTCTGTCTAATGTGATCAGTCTAGTACAATACCAGCCCTCACCTTAAGGTAATAGACATGTTGCTGACCTAGCTAGACACCTATAACAATTGGCCGTCTTTTCTGATAGTGGGCTAAGCCACTGATGCTAACGCTGATGGAAGGATAGAGGACCTGGGTTCAAGTCCAGTTGTGGTAAACTTGGGAGGAAACAACCAAAGTACTTAGCTAGAATCAGAGCAAACCTGCTCGCTATCAGTTACACATCTGGATGTGACAGAATCACTCACAATACCATAGATCCTAATGAGAACATTGGTTTGTCTTCTGTTTCGTCATATGAGGTGAGGCTGCTACTGCAGTTTGTCCCAAGGATGGCCAGCCCAAGCTTAATGGCGCCACGGTGATCAGCAGGTGTGTATTGTGAAACAACACTGTGATTAGACATTTGATGACAGTGTTAAGACGATTTCTGTAGTTCTTTCTCATTTACCTGAATTCTCCATTCATTCCGGTCCTTATCTGCAGTGTGTGTGGGGTTGTGTGCGTGGTGGCGTGCAGTCAGCACATAGGAGCAGACTTCCCCTGGCCGTGCTTCTCCCTAGTGGTGGAGTACGACCGCCCGGGACACTCCCCATGGGGAGCACTCTGCAAGGAGAAGAACATCCACCATCTCTGCTTTCTCACCAGCCTGCCCCACCGGGGTCAGCCCTCAGACTGCACTCACTCACCCCCATAGAGAGTCTGGTGGCAGATGAGCTGAGAATGTCATACCTGTGTGTTTATTTGTCCATTATATAAGGATCCACAATAGCTGACAACTTTATTACATATTCTACAGTATTTATCTAAACAATAACAGACCAGACATACATAACATAACAACAACAAATACAGAAATTCAACAAGACAACATTGAAAAATACACATCTACATAGCATTTTATAGACAACATAAGACACTGAATTGAAACAGAAAATTAGGAGCAAAACATTGAAAGCAAGATAATTTAGCGTAGTGTGTGCACCTGTGTGTTTGTGTGTTTGCTTACGTGTTAAAACGCGGTCGTTGTGTTGCTGCCCTGTTCCTGCGCTTGTATGTATTCTGTATCTATCGGTGTGTGTTTCTCTCCTCACAGAGGTCCCGTCAGCCTGTCTGGAGGAGAACGTACCGTTTGTGTTGCTGGTGACAGATGGACTCCTGAACCGCCCTCTGCTCCTCCAAATACTGGAGACCAGGTAGAGGCTCCAAACTCATCCTTCAGTTTAACCACATAGTTTCATTGTAATTGTAGATACAACAATGTGTTTCATTGTAATTGTAGATACAACATTGTGTTTCATTGTACTTATAGATACAACATAGTTTCATTGTAATTGTAGATACAACAATGTGTTTCATTGTAATTGTAGATACAACATTGTGTTTCATTGTACTTATAGATACAACATTGTGTTTCATTGTACTTGTAGATACAACAATGTGTTTCATTGTACTTGTAGATACAACATCAGTGTTTTGGAGCGGAGCTACTCACCAGCTCTGCAGATGTTTGGAGGAACACACCACTATGCGGTGGTCACCGTTGACGAAACCACTGCTATTGTTATCCAGGTACTAGAGAACTAAAGCCCCAGATTGAAGGAGGAGGATTGGGGCAATTTTAGGATGAGGGGGAAAATCAATGTTCTGCCAGAGCTATTACAGTAGAGAACCCATTCTTTACAGCAGCCTCCCCTGGTTTTACTGAAGACATAACAGGATTTGGGCTTTGACAAGGTGGCTGAGAAGGTTTAGATTAATGTTGAATCACGACAACGTTATGGTTTGATAATGGAATTTATAGTTTATAAATGATTTATTATCTCATTATCATAATAAAATAGCTTATATTATGATTATGGGAATAAATTATTTGAAAACCGTCAACCAACACTCACTTTACTTTTTAAATTTCTGGCGCCTTCTGCTGACTGTTAACAGACAGCCATATTACTTTTTACAGCCTCTGTGTGATATGTATGTTAACATTCACGATTCTGTGTATGTGTGTGTGTGTATTTGTGCATGTGAGCACAAATGTGTGTATAATATATAAATTGCATTTCACCCCCCAAAAAGTGCCTGTGTGTGTTTATGCTCGCGCGTGTATGTGTGTTTGTGTTTGTGTTTGTGTGTGTCTGTCTGTTTTTGTGTGTGTGTAGGAGCAGGAGGAGCTGGGCCAGGCTGGCTACAGTGAGCGTGTTGTGATGAGGCTGACTGCTCTGTCTCTACAGTACAGCCGCTGCTGGCTCATCCTGCACTGTCCAGACATCCAGGTCGGAGGGTCAGTCTGCTCACTCTCTCTCTCTCTCTCTCTCTCTCTCTCTCTCTCTCTCTCTCTCTCTCTCTCTCTCTCTCTCTCTCTCTCTCTCTCTCATGGATTCATGCACGTACACACATGCACATATTGACATATTTAGATATGCATCTTGTCTGCACTTTATCTTATCATTTATTATATACAATTATTATATGTAATTAATAATGTCATTCACATACACAATTGATAGGCATGTTCACCTCATGTGTGTGTGTGTGTGTGTGTGTTATGACAGACTATCCAGTGAAGCCTTCAGCAGCCTGGTATTGGTCTATTCGTCTCTGGTTCTGTTTGGTATGAAGTCTGAGGACCTAGACGTCAAGGTACACGATATTAGTTTATTTTAATTATAGTTATTTGTTTATATTTTGTATTTTAGTTCTATAAAGTACCAGCTATTATTCCCTATTGTGGTCCCTATGTACTGTGGTCCCAGCGATGTCCCATGCTGTGTGTGGTCAGGTTCTGATCGTGTCGGAGGTGGCGGACGTGGCCCGGTGGGTCAGCCGGATCTGCTTCCACAGCCTCATGTCTAGCAAAAGGGAGCCTAGCGTCTACCTGGACCTGCACTGGCTGGCTGTCATTCCTTCAGAGGTGCACACACTCACTCTTTAACTGGACACTACATTTATTAGATTTCGTGTGTGTCTTTGTGTATTTTGTGAGTGTGTGTGTTGGTGTCGGTGTATGTGTGTTTGTGTGTGTTTGCATGTGCTTGCGTGTCTGTGTGTGTTTGTTTATATGTGCATGCTTATATATGTCTGTGTGTGTGTGTGTGTGTGTGTGTGTGTGTGTGTGTGTGTGTGTGTATGTGCTTGCATGTCTGTGTGTGTAAATAATTACTCATCTCTGTCCTCCCTTTTAGGAGGACTGCTATTTGCTGCTGTTCCCGTGTGTGAACCCTCTGGTCAGTCAGCTGATGCTGAGGAGGGCCCCTTCCCTCGCGTGGCTCTTGGGGGCCGCGCTCTCTGAGCTGGAACTGCTGCTCCCTGAAGTCCCTCACAAAGTTCTCAAGGTCAGCTCACTTCCCCAATGCTGTGTGGAGCAGTGTTTGCACTACTGGTAGTAATAGTTGTAGTTTGAATGGTTGGTTTATATCTAGGGACAAATACAGACACATAGACACTTCATCCAATAAATCTGATGCATTGCAATAAAGTACTTTGCAATAATCGTCCCTAGATGGGTTTTTCTAACCACAGTCCACTGATTTTTATTTATTTATATAAATACAAATGTAGTTGCAAGCAACGATAACGGGGTCCTACAGCATGGTGGCCATGGCTTAATGAATTCATCATAGTAAACATTGTTAGATTTCGTGCCATGTCCAAATTTTTCAAAAATGTCATTCATCCAAATTCATCCAAATTCATCCAAATTTTTTATTTCAGATATAGACTTGAAATTTGGCATGGGTATACTATGGAATCTCCTCTTAGCCATTTTTGACAGCCGAGCCTACGTGGTCTTGACGCAATGTTATAGCTGTTTAAACATCGGGGATTTGCATATATTTAACTTTAAATTGTATATCTGCGCCGTCTTTGGCCTTATTGCTATGAATTTAAGATCACATGGTCCCACAGTCACCTGGTACATGTGTGCCAAGTTTGAAGCTTTTACCTCCTCTGGCACCAAAGCAGTTTTTGTGTGGGTGTTTGGTCGAGTTGTGGCCATTGCATTAGATCTGAATGGTATGATCATATGGGTTACAATTGGAAATTTGTTCATGATGAATGGTGCATGTGTACCAAGTTTCATGCACATTGCACTTTCCTAGTGCAAATGGCAGCCTGTTGAAATGTTAAACTTCAAGCGCCTATCATAGCGCTACCTATGGGTTATTGTGGCCCATCCTTTGCATCCCTTTCTCATTTTACGAGTTCTACAAGCCTGCCAATTTATACAACTTTTGACCATGGCGTTTTTGAGATATGGCCAAATTTGTCTGAAAAAAATAATAAGAACTAATAATACTAACAAAAATATGGTTCCTACGGATATCGTAGGACCCCTAATAATAGATCAATAGATCTTACAAAGAAATAACATTACAATTTGAAGTGGGCCAACAAGGATAGATGTTTAAATATATGTTTATTCACCCTTTCCAGTTTGATTCTCGTGTTATGACCCCCAGCTATACTGCTTTCTAAAGTTATTTATTAGAACATCAGGCTTGTAACAAAGTGCTACACGCCACCTAGGTGGATGCCACAGTGGCTTTTCTGGGCTCCTCCACAACCAGGACACAGGGTGGTGATGTTGAAAACCGGTTTATTGCGCAGTTTGAAGGAAAATGGTACATGGAGATGCTCTGTAGGAGATCTCCCCTAGTGTGTGTGGTGATGGTTGGTAAAACCTGTGTGCATTGATTGCTCAATGTACAACAGGTTTGCAGCCTCACCCACCCAGAGTTCAATCAGTCTGACTCGGTCCAGGTGAGGCTGCTTGAATCAGCCATTATCCACACACACTCCACAAGGAAATCAGGAGCATTTCATATGTATGTAACATTACATTAAATCAAATAAACACATCAAATAAACATGAAATACCTGTTTCACACATCACATTGGTGTAAAAGTATGATAAGTACTATTAGGTTTTGATAGGGGTGTTATTATTATTATATGAGTCTGCCATGTGTTGAGGGACGTGATTATAACCACCCCTTTGAAATTTTCCTTCATCTCTCTTGTAGCTTTTCAGCGACACCACCTCCCTGTACCAGCTGAGCAAGGAGCCATCCTCTCCAGACATACTCCCACATGCCACTCAAACCAGCCTCAGTGAGCCTAGAAGCCCATGGACCTCTGGGGCTTACAACACCCTCCCACCCTCACCAATCAACCGCCAATTAGAACCCAGCGCTGCCGACTCCGCCATCCATTTCCTGTTCAGGTCCATCTTTGAAAATGATTTCAACATACAGAAGTCCACCCTTATTGTTATTGTACATTCTCGCTTTGATCCTTTAAGTTTATTCCTTGACCAATTTAACTTTGTAAACTCCATTTGAACAGTTATCCATATAACTATTATAAATGATTATTGTTGTTGTACTGTACGTCTCCTAGGGACAAGCCAATAGAAACCAGCTACAGTGAGCCAGACCCCAGCTTGGCTGTGCAGGACATAAACGCAGTCTTCCAAGCCGATCAGAGTGTCTTGTTTGGCGGGTCCACCTATCTCCAGAGTGCTTGGGCCAGAAAGGAGCCATGGCAGGATGAGAAGGAGATGGAGAAGGAGGTGCAACCCGAAGTGGACGACTGGATCAAGAGGATCCTCGGGAACTCTGGATCCTTACCCTACCACCCTCACACCACCAGATCCTCACCCTATCACCCACAGACTACCGAATCCTCACCCTACCACCCACACACCACCCGATCCTCACCTTATCACCCACACACTATCAAATCCTTACCCTACCACCCACACACGACCCGATCCTCACCCTACCACTCACACACTACCGGATCCTCACCCTACCACCCACACACCACCGGATCCTCACCATATCAACCTCACACCACTGGATCCTCACCCTATCACCCACATTCCACCGCGCGGAACGAGTTGTTTCAACAAGCAGGCACCTTCTCCTACAGCGCCAGCAGAACAATCCAGCAACAGAACTTCGCTAACAGCAAGCTGCAGCTCTTCTGCAACGACCGACCCGATGACAGGTACTGTGTGCCAGGTGCGAGGCCCCCAGAAGAGTCCCCGGCGTGGGGAAGCGGTGGTATTGTCCGTAGTAGTGGCGTTAGCAGAGGGACCGTGGGCATCTCCCCAGGCTATGGCTCGCGGTGCTGGACAATGGGACTGGAAAGGAAGAGGAGTGGGGCGGCGGCCAGCCTGGTGGACACAGGTGAGGGTTTATGAGTGTGGCAGTGTTCTCCGTGTTGTCTTTTCTATGCTTTCATTTTGTTGACAATAATCTATACAAATTATGAAAGTAGTCAAAACCAACTGTTTTCAAGAATTTATATAAGGATTACTTAATGAATACAGATGCAGTACATCTGAAGCATTTTTCCTATGCAAATCATTTGATATATATGGGACGAACACACTATTTTGTTTCCTGTAGTGCTGCCGCCATTGAAGAGGGGAAGGCTTGGCTTTGAGAAGGTGCCAGGCAGGTGTGATGGGCAGACAAGACTAAGGTTCTTAAAATAACTATTAACCCACCGTTTATCACAATGGACCCGTATACAAAAGACACTGGGACCTTTTAACACAGTTTATCTTCAATTATCCCATAAATTATTACATTATTTAATTCACTAATAATAATAATACTTAAGTGTCATTACAAATAAATACTTTTTTGGTGAACTTGAAATGGTCTTGCGTACTTACAAAATAAACACAGATCTAATTTTAACTTTGAAGTATGTACCCTTATATTTTTGCAGTTTATGAGTTGAGTCATGTCCTCTTTTATTAGTCCAACTTTGCTTCTGGCTGTAAGGGGCGTCACTGAAAGTCTTGTCCCGTGACCTCTCTCTGCTGGGGGTCAGTCTGGTGCGTTCTATAGGTCAGTCTGGTTATGTCCAGACTGAAGCAGCTGGGTTCTATAGGTCAGTCTGGTTCTGTCCAGACTGAAGCAGGTTGGTTCTGTAGGTCAGTCTGGTTCTGTCCAGACTGAAGCAGGTTGGTTCTGTAGGTCAGTCTGGTTCCGTCCAGACTGAAGCAGGTTGGTTCTGTAGGTCAGTCTGGTTCCGTCCAGACTGAAGCAGGTTGGTTCTGTAGGTCAGTCTGATTCCGTCCAGACTGAAGCAGGTTGGTTCTGTAGGTCAGTCTGGTTCCGTCCAGACTGAAGCAGGTGGTCAGTTACACAACCAGGTCATTTAAGTGCTGCCCTTGAGTTTTGCTTGAAGGGATCAACATACACCAACCAATTACCTACTTAACGGCAATATACTGTAGAAATAGAATATATATAAGATCGTACATAAATTATTCCAGAGAAGAAATTCAGGAATATACCATATATATAATATACCAAAATATATATTCTATAAATTCTATATTCTATATTATGTAATGTATTCCTATTGAAACAAATTTAATTTGTAGGCTGGGTTATATGGGCGTCCCCAGTTAAACTGATAATGTCTCCCTCGTTTCAGAAGCTCCAAAATTATTTCCTTTTTTCCTCCCATTGAGTGAAGCAATCCCCTTATCGTTCTCCCTCAGCATGTGGAGAGACTGCTTATCTCGACGCGCCAGCAGAGTGAAGCCAGTTCCCTCAGGAGTGATCCCCGCACAAAGACAGCTTTGGGGACATCGACTCCACACCACCACCCCCACACCCACCCCTCGCCTCCTAAACCCCCTCCCCCACCCACACTCTTCTCCTCTGGACAACCTTACTCTGGCTTAGCCAGCGGTAGCCGTACCGCCGCCATCAATAACCTCCGGGCCTGTCCTCCTGCTTTGACCGCCCTCTCAAAAGGCCCTGTAGCTGAACACAACAAAACCAGAGCTCCAATGGCTTGTCTTTAATGGTCCCAGAACAAAAGCAACGAGGTTAAAGGATTCCCTCCTTTTGGGGCTTGGTAAACAGTTGCCTAATGGTGCAATGATTGCCCACTGCAGCGGTTGTGTCGCAGTGTGAATGGGAGGGGAGATTCACGGTGGGAAGTAACAGGCTGTTTAAAGCAGGGCGACTAAAGGCCATGCCGTTGTTATCTTCTACAGCAGACCTTCTTCACGCTGTGGATCACCTGTGTTTTCTCACCGTCCGTGCCCCGCTATTGAATCCAATACAAAGTCTTCGGTCGTTGGGTACATTGACGTAAACCTTTGGAGCAAAGCATTCTAGTTGCTATGAGGATAAATGGAGAGGACCATCCCCTCCCCCCTCATGAAGACCATCTAATGCCATGAAGAGATGGTTCTCAACAGAGATGGTTCTCCACACAGATGGTCCTCCACAGAGATGGTTCTCCAAGGAGAGCCAACGTTCAGCACACAATGCACACTATTAGGGTCCTGCTGACAGAATACATCTGAGAATATACATAAAAGTCAACACAATGCTGACCAATATTACATTTTATATTGGGACTACAAGTGATTATTTGGATTTTAAATTTTTTATGTAAATGTTAATACTTTCAATACTTTAATACTTAATACTTTTAAATGAAATTTGCCTCTGCAGTGAATGATCTTGTTTAATCGAGGATTGTGATTGTTTTCGTCACTTTGGGTAACTTCCCTGTGTGCTTCTACCTCTGAGCCCACAACGTTGGGATGGTAGGACAGCATCCTCACCTGGGCCCCTTCGTATACCAAGGGGACCGCGGTTTGGCTGAAGGGCCACACTCTCTCCCCACGAGAGTGTGTTTAGTCCTGGAGTCTTGAATTTGGGGTCGCACAGAGTCAAAGCCCACTGCAGGTGCAGCAACTTGGAAGGCCTATGAATGGCCCCCCGACTCAGAGGCGGTATCCCCCCCTCTCGGCCCCAGTTCTCCAGGCTACCGGCTAATCCCGCTCCCCTAATCGGATTATGTAAATTCCTACTCCACACAGAGAGACTTTCATGGGAGGCAGCATCTTTGAAACAACACTTGAAGGGTGTAAGAAGAACAATGACAATTGGTTAAACTAGACTTTTTTTGTGAAAGGAGTGGAAGTGTGAGGCAGAGGAGAGAGAGGGAGGGATGGAGGGAAGTGATGGCAAAGCGAGGTGGGGGGAGGAGTTAAGGAGAGGTGGCCTAAACCAATGCCTGTGACCCAAGGGCTGCTGGTCTCCACATTTTCTCTGCGATATATGTGTGGCCCTAGGAATGGCTCAACACGATTACCATACTGCTAACAAAACCATATTGTTCAACTGTCAATCTGGATATGGTAGTTCTACCTTTTGTGGGCTCAATTTAACAGCACCAGCAGTGATACCCTGGTCCTTAACAACACAGGAGGTTATCAATGGCTATGTCATCAGGAATAACAAATACCATGAGTCTAAGGTAAGTAAGGGCTGTTTGGCCCTTATAACTCAATAGGAGTCCCTTTAAATGGTTCAATCTCAAAGGATTAAACTGGCCATGATAATAAAAAAAAGACTTGATTCAGAACCGATGTCGAAGTATCCCAAATAAGTCATGTGAAAATTACCAAGAGATGATCCTAAATGAAATATGGCCCCTGTATAATCCCTTACCCCACTGGGGCGCAGTAGGTTCTTTCTTTGTCTAATAGGATAAATGTGCCCTGTGGGGAACATCGAGGCTTGGCATTAACAAACACGCTCAAGATTAACACCTCACACAATGCCACAAACCGCAAGAGGCAGGACGACAGCCCACGTCACACACAATGGTCCTCATCCTGCTATAAAACGGGAGACGCGAGCTTCCACCCTTCTTCCTCCCCCACTGGTTTCTCCTTCCCTCTCTCTTCTCTCTTTCACGCTCTCTCGCTCCCGCTTTCTCCCCCATCACCCTCCCTCCTGCTCGTAAACACATGCAGCTCTCAGAGAGAGTGAGAAGGCGATAGTGTGAAGACCTGTACATTGGACTGCTGCTGCGGTGGACTCTGACCAATTGGGAGGGATCAACACTGGCACACAGACTTAACACATTTTTATAACACATATACACAGGTGAGTGATTTTTTTGTTGTTTATTCCAATTAGTCAATAATAATAATTACTATCAAGGGAAAAAATATAGAATATGGACATGATTTGAATTGTTTTATTGGATTAATTATCAAAAAGCTTAAATATTCCTTAGTTCTAATCGCCACCCAAACACCCTTAGAGATAATCAAGACATTCAAATAGAATACCAGAAATCACTTTTTTGTAAATAAGCGCTTATTTTTGGCGGTAAATAAACAGTATCTAACAACCTGCCTATCTGCCAACAGTATCTGCCTTCTCCCTCCAGCGCCATGACCAGGAAGGTGTTCACCAACACACGGGAGCGCTGGCGCCAACACAACGTCAACGCCGCCTTCTGCGAGCTCCGCAAGCTCATTCCCACCCACCCACCCGAGAAGAAGCTAAGCAAGAATGAGATCCTACGGCTGGCCATGCGCTACATCAACTTCCTGGTGCAGATCCTGGAGAGCCAGAGCGGTAAGCCTGCCTCCGGCTCCCCCAGCGCGCTGCTCACCTTCCTGCGGGGCAACGTGGAGCGCCTGCAGTCCAACCCCTGGGGCTTGGCCAGCGACACGGACGCCTCCTCGCCCGGGTCCAGCTGTGACAGCTCCGAGGCCTGGTAGTCACCAGCGGTCCACGGAGCGGACGCAATGGGAGGGCTGATGGGAGCAGTGGGGAGATTACCCCCATCTTGTCCCTTGGCCTTGGACTTCATTTTGTGTCCCTGCATCTCTTTGACATCTCCTGAGTGGCATGGTCCCGACCAGCTAACCGTGCAGCGGATGCGATGTTGTGGTGTGTTAGTGGATTATTGGTGCAATCTGGCTGAAATTGTGGATACAGCCGGCTATAAGACCCATGTTGATATTATGTCCAGGTGAATAGGCTACAGGAGGCTGCATTATATCAAATCAAAAAAAATCAGTGTGCTGCATGGATGTTTAAATCTTGGATGTACAGCATTCCCTTCATGCCTCCATCTTTACGGTCCTTGCTGGCCAATCAGGAACTCGTTTAGTTATGCAGTGAGAGGCTGTTTGCGCCGCCAAGGAAAATGGAGGGGATTATGGGATTTCACGTTTCAAGCAATAGTTTCACCAGGGCATTTCAATAGATAACAGCTCACCCAATTTGCCAAGGACCGTAATCATTTCAGAAAAGCCTGGGGCACTTTGTAGCGACATGCTAATATTCTGTGGAGAAAACCAGAGCCATCTTTTAGATTTAGATTTATTTACCACGGTTATTTATTTACACTGAAATAGCCCCTATTTTCAGCACAGTTAGGGAACCCTTCTGTAAAATAATATTGATTCAATAGCTTGGTATCCATCCTGGATGGAACAGGATTTGGGCAGATGAATTATGGCAAAACTGACAATCCCTTTTAAATTATTTGTGTACTCTGTCTCCCTTTCTTAATGTAAACTCATTCGCTCCTTTGGTTCATTACGCATGTCATCTAGCCAAAGATTATGGATTGTCTGTTGTCAACATTATTTTGATTCAATACCTTCCAATACCTCCTTTTTAAAGTATTTCTTTGCTTGTGATTGTACAGTGTTATTTATTGACTATTTATTTAATAAACTATTTATTAATAACACATTTTCAGGACGTTTTTCTTCCTGTTGTTGAGTGTGATCTTCCTGACAACACAATTCATTTAAACTACGCACGTACAAACAGAAATACTACCAACCATTATTGATTTTCTTCTGCAGTGAAAATAGAAAATGTATGAGACCACATGATCTTTTAGGTGAAGGGTACCTTGAGTACTTACGTCTGTTCAATATCCCGGTCATATTCAACCTCTACAAGAGTCACTGTATTCCCTAAACTTTTTTTTTTATCTTATGCCCCAGCCTCATCAGTAGGGTTCAAGTACCCCTTCATCCACAACAAAACAAAATATTACCCTTTAAACGAATGTTGTACGATTGTCATCTAGCATCATTACTAATAATGAAGTTCCCTATAGGCATATAAAATGTACCTATTTCTGGTCTTAACTTTATTGATAAGCAACAATCAAAACATATATAATATTTAACAAATTCCACAAATATTCATTCACGCCGTAAAGCAAAATGAAAAACTTGACAAGTACCCCCTGGAACCTGCTCATGGACCCCACCTAGGGCACACGTACCCCCGGTTTGGGGATTTCTGCTCTACAGCGTCCTGTGATGGCCACCATATGGACAAAAGTCGGACCCTCGTGCTCTGGTCAGAGAGCAGAGGCTGACCAGCCCAGGGAGGGGATGAGCGAGGCGAGAAAAGAACGGCTTAACTTGTGGCCCCAAAGGTCACTCTGGAGTGGAGTCAAGCGCTGACCACTGGGGCAAAAGTCCCGTTTAAAATAGAGAAATGGTACAAAATGTTTACTGAGGCAAGAGAACATTTGAGTGGGATAAAGGACTTTTAAATGTACTCCCTCTGAATATTTTAAGGTAAACAAAGAAAGAATTTACTCTGACATAAAAACTCTCACAATTCAGACCGCTAGCATAGGGTCATTCGGAAGATTTAACCTAACTTTTTTTTAAGATGAGTTTTAATCGGCAGCTGTGAGGAGTGTAGCACAGAGGTCACACATTTAAATGTCTAATGGTCCACTGTAGCGTCTGAATTGTGTTCTGTTCACTGCTAAAGGCCTTAGATTAACAAGACAAGCTGGAGAGTAAACAGTGAATTGGTGTAAGGGCTTAGTTTTCCTTACGGCTATTAAACTGGCAAATGGAGTGTAAACAAAACCAGGAGCAGCTGTATGCTCTGCAGGCCTGGCATCACACAGGTGTCTCTCACACACACACACACACACACACACACACACACACACACACACACACATACTATTGACAACTTGTATACAAACATACACAAATGATGATACAAATGTGTACGTTGTGTGTATATATATATATATATATATATATGGATACACACATTGATATGTTAGATATAGTTAGATATGATTGGATTGTTTTGTATCAAGCACATATTATATTGTGTTGTGCTTAGGCTTAATGACCCCATTTACAGCCCACTGCTCCCACTCATGCAATCAGCCTTTTGTGCTTCCTACCTGTGTACAATTTCATGGTGACTTACTGCAGTGCAGATGCAGAACACTTGCAGAAACACCATACAGTAGCCGGCTTTTTTACCCTGGATGGAACGGGAAAAAACTTTGAGTTTACACAACAAATAGCTTTCATTTGTTCATCCATCAATCCGTGAAATGCAGTTCTGTCGATGCACTGGAATATAAAAATATATAACCCACCCCAAACAGTGGTAGTTGAAACAGTGGTAAGAAATATCGTTTTGACCTCCCTTTGGTCCCTTTGACTATAAAACTATATTTCAAATAAATAACAAATCCACCCTCTCCTCAGCCAAGTCTTTTTTTGCCTGGATTGACTGTTCTCCACCAAGTATGCGGGTAATCATCTATTGAGAGCCCATTTCCTTATCAGCGTCAGCCACACTGTCTGAACGCGTTATCACAAGGAGCCAGATCAGTGCGGGCAGACCCTCAGTCTTGCGGCGCAGGCACCCGGGAAAAAAAGACATTTGGGAGTTGGCTGCCAAACGATAGGCCCTGAGCTCTTTATCCCCTTAAAGCCAATTCACACTGTGCATGTTTGAATATTTTAGCTCAACCCCTGCCCTCAACGCACCCCCACTACCACCACCACCACACGTCAACACACACACACACACACACACACACAGACCCGCCCCCCATGCCTCTGTCTCTCTCTCTTCACACTCCCTCTCCCCACAATGCAGCCATTTGTTTATCTGTTCCCAGCCATGCTTAGACTCGCGCAGAGGACGGACATCTTGGGTGGGTGGGTGGTATGCAGGTGCAGGGTGCGTGTGCAGAAGAGGAGGAGGAGGAGGAGGGGGTCAACTCCCATTGTTGCGCTGGACAGCACCCTCTCTCCTCTGGAGCACCCTCAGAGGGGGACTCATGGGGCGACGGGTGGAGGCCCAGAGACAACTGCACATACTAATCTGATTATGCAAATGCCTACTTCAAAAAGCAACATGGTGTAACCCTTTACTCCGTGGTGAAAAGAGAGGGCGAGAGAGGGAGGGCCGGAGGAAGAACAGAGAGAGAGAGCGAGAGAGAGCCAGTGAGGGAACAGGGGCGTGAGAGAGAGAGCAGGGATGGTGTGAGAGAGAGAGAGCAAGAGAGAGCGAGAAAGAGATCCACAGAGAGAGGAGTGGTGTGATAGAGAGAGAGAGAGAGAGAGAGAGAGAGAGAGAGAGAGAGAGAGAGAGAGAGAGAGAGAGAGAGAGAGAGAGAGAGAGAGAGAGAGAGAGAGAGAGAGAGATTGGGTTGTTTTTGTGGGGGACATTCTACAAAAAGTGTTTCTTTTCTTAGGGTGTGCAGAATAAACCCGAGGCACACACAGTGACATATTGATTGTCTGGTCGCCATATTAATATTTAAAACATCCTATCCATCCATTTTTTATTTCAGTTAAACAGTTAAAAGGGAGGAAAGGACCCAGAGACCTGGGCTACATGGGTTGCGCACTTACATGTTTTCCATTTTTAACGGAGGTACAGGTTTAAAGTAATTCTGATCTTTGATTTTTACCATGAATTGTACATGAACAATTGAACATGTACTTCGTTACATGTGTAAAACGAAGGGATAAACGGACTTTGTTACTTTATTTGTATTCTTGTTTGAATTAAATAGCTATTGGTTTAGGCTGAGTAAGCACTGCAAAAACGTTATGTTGTTTAGTCTTTAAATTCAAATTGGAATATTAAAAGTTATCTAAAATACACACAAAACCTATACATCTAATCATATTACTATATCATTAAACTGTTCAACTGGTCAAATGATGGCAAGTTTTCTCTGCTTGGATTTTCTCTGCTTCATGAGTACCAGCCGTTCTCCTTCTTATATCATTATGTGTACATGGTAGTGACAGGACGCTACATGCCGTATTCTGCACATTATATCAATGCCTGTTTACAGTCCCTTTAAGAGCCACGCGTGTGTTGACCTGCCCACTTTCCCATGACGCACCTGGCTTCTACTCTGCTATTACTTAACGGTAAACCAGTAGTCTGGGAAACAACATGAAAACAAAACACAATCATTGTTTAGATTAGTAGTCTCGTGGCATGTGTAAGTTCACTTTACAAGCTTCAACTTTCGCATGGAACTGCTGGACAATCCACGCACACGCTCGCATAGAGGACTGTGAATCAGAGTCCAGTTGAGTTAATCATTATCACCATTTGAGAAGGAGTTTTTACAAGGTTCATTCTCTGCTACTTTTCCCCCCGCTTCCCTCCAGAGACGGTCAGGACAATGAGGCTGTGCGAGCGTCCGTCCGTGTGTGCACTGATGGTGTTGTGCGCAGCGGCCGTGAGCGTGCATGGCGGCAACGTGTTGGTGTGGTACACGGAGGGCAGCCATTGGATCAACCTGAAGCCGGTGCTGGAAACGCTGGTGGACAGGGGTCACGGGGTCACGGTGCTGCTGCCCAACACCTCCCTGTACATGAGTGCCAGCGAGCCGTCGCGCTACCGCTACGAGCCCTTCAACACCTCCATCACCATGGACGGCTTCGACGAGTTCCTCCAGGCGTTCCTCCACTTCGCCATCTACGAGTCGACGCACATGAGCTACCTGCAGATCTTCGCCAGGCTCGTCGAGCAGATCAACATGGACATCGAGCTGCAGCTGCGGTACTTGGATGGCGTGCTGAAGTCCCCGAGCGTCATGGCCAAGTTGCGGGAGGGCCGCTACGACGTGCTTCTGGCCGACCCCATCTACGTGGGTAGTGAGATGGTGGCGGAGATGCTGGACATCCCCCTGGTGTTCACCCTGCGCTTCTCCGTGGCACACACCATGGAGAGGCTTTGCGGTCAGCTACCCGCGCCCCCCTCCTTCGTCCCCGGAACTCTGATCAAGCTGACCGACAGGATGAGCTTCGGCGAGAGGCTGTCCAACTTCCTCTTCTACGCGTCTCAGGACATGCTGGCCGCCTGGTTTTGGAAGGATATCGATGGATACTACACAGAGTACAGAGGTGGGCTATAAACGCCTCAACTAGGGGCTGTTACTGTGCAACGTATGCATTGTTGGTGTTTGTGTTACACACACACAAGCAGGATAGTAGTTTGAGAAGTTTTTTGCCATGTCACATGCCAGCCTCAACTTTAATATAAGTAATGCACTTGTAAGACTAATGAATGGACTATTACCAATAATAGGTCACCTGATTATTTGGTGTTATGTGGTCGCTGGAGATTTAAAAGGTCTCATAAAAAGGTCCTGTACAAACAGTCTTATCCTGAGCAAACTACTGCTAATCACCTAGTGTGGTGCGATGTTCACTGGGGCATTGACATTGCGGTCAAATGTAGGTTGGGTTAAAACCATGTGTGCAGAAGCAGATGCACAAAAACGTGTAAGGAGTTGATGTCACAAAGAGATTCAGACCTTAAAGTGGGGAAACCAGGCACAAAAGGTTGGGAACCCCTGTCCTAGGCTAGGACTAACCCAGTGGCTTTCAATGGTATGCTCCACTCCAGGGAAGCCCACCTCCATGTGTGAGATGATTGGTAGAGTGGACATTTGGCTGATACGAACCTACTGGGACTTTGACTTCCCCCGGCCATTCCTACCCAACTTTAAGTTTGTTGGTGGGATTCACTGCAGACCTGCCAAGCCTCTGCCACAGGTATTAAGTACACCAAAACATTGTGAGATACAAGAAACTTGTTTAATAGCCTTCGTTATATACACACACAGCACTATAATGTAAAGCATACTGTAAAGTTATTCTAGGAGCCAAAAAACTATTTAATTGTGTTGGACCCAACCATCACACACTCTGAAAGGATCCCCAATTTTGGTATGTGAGTTTTCCGAGTTCTGTGCGTTGTTAGACCCACCTTCAACTGACGCGCGACTCATTTTGGGTCCCAATAGTTAGAATAAACGCTGCTGTAAATCATAGGCAGGGAAGGTAACCGTATTTTCTTATCCAAATGTGGTTGTTGTAGGAAATTGAGGAGTTTGTCCAGAGTTCAGGGGAGGACGGCATCGTGGTCTTCACCCTGGGGTCTGTGATTAAGAACATCTCCGCTGACAGGGCCAACGTGATCGCCTCTGCCCTCGCCCAGGTTCCACAGAAGGCAAGAACCGGCCTTAAATGATCCTTTCTGGACGAGGCTATATTGCTGCTCAGGCTTTCACGATCTCCACTCCAGCAATCAGAAGGAGGAGTCATCGTAGGACCAACACAGGTGTCGCTCATAATGCTAATTATGGGATTTGCTCTTTTTATGCATATATATATATACACATGGAAGCCGCATTGACTGCTTCGACCCATTGTTGCAGTACGTCAACGTTGCCGCCATATTTGAGAGAACAAGACTGCAAGTAAACAAGGGAGCTGCGGTTTTTCTGGATATAAAACACTAACGTTTACATTTGTCCATCGATTTCAATGAGTTGTTTTTATATTGATATTAAATCATATATATATATATATATATATTATACATTATAAATATATATACACACATTTTATTTATTTTATATTCCACATAGATAAAATGTGGTTTACAAATGTAAACGTTACTCCCCCGTTTACTTGCATTTGTTTACAAGCCATTCTTGCCTTTCAAATATGGCGACGACGTTGACCTTCGCTCAAAAGTCCAATGCAGCGTCTATGTATATATATCTATGCTTCGATGTACCAGAGCACTAAGCTAATGAAGATAACACACATTGACCATGGACCATGTGCCCTGGTAAATAAAAGTAGCAGACCCATAATATGTGTTATGAGCGACACCTGAGTTTGTCCTGCAACAATCTCTATAGCATGTGTTGAACTGTAGAGGGCAATGTGAGTCCACTATGTAACACACTACATAACTTTTAGTCTTTAACCAATTGTACTTCTTAATCAGATGAAGGTACAAAGTCCCCAGATGGTGCAGTAATGAATAGACCAGTAAATTAGTGACTTGTCCTGCAGGTGTGTGTCAGTATGTCTCAGTATGTTACCATCTGCAGGTTCTATGGAGATACGGTGGAGAGAACCCAGAGACTCTCGGGTCCAACACCAGAATATACAACTGGATCCCTCAAAACGACCTGCTGGGTACGTACAGACACCGGGAAAATAGTAAATTAAGATTTTTTTATGTTGTGCGGTCCCAACACACATATGAAGCAGCACCCTCCCTTTATTATAAACATAAAACCGAGGGTGGCAGTTCCCCTTCATTTAAAATAGACTCAAAATAAACTTTTCATCTTCTCTTATTGAAGAGCAGCTGCTCTTGTCTGATCCATCGTTTTTACTTTTGTTTTGCTCTTCATTAGGTATTGTTTTTTTTTCTCCATTAAATTTGTCAAAATAACCCCCCCCCCCCCCCCCCCCCCCCCCCCCAGGTCACCCTAAAGCCAAAGCTTTCATCACTCACGGTGGCACCAACGGCATCTACGAAGCCATCTACCACGGGGTCCCCATGCTGGGGATCCCCATGTTCGCTGACCAGCCCGACAACATGGTGCACATAGAGGCCAAGGGAGCCGCCCGCGTCTTGCACTACAACACTATGCAGAGCCAGGATCTCCTGGATGCACTGCGTACGGTCATCCACGAGCCCTCGTGAGTCTCTCTCTCTCTCTCTCTCTTTTATATCAGTTAATAAAGGGCAGAGTAAACCATGAACTAGAGCAAGAACGGCTTTTGCCCTTCTGTGATTATCTAGACTTTACAAAGTGTAAACAACGTTTAAATCTGTTCTGATATGGCTGCTCTGGCCTGGTCCAGTTTACTTTGCATGGCACTTTCAGTTTTTTTTTGCTGACTACATTTTGATTGTATGCTTTGTGTATGCTTATTGTAGCCCTGTGAGACCATGCTGATCTCGTGAGTTCATATTCTGGTTCTCTCTGACATTCATTGCAAAACGCAAAGTTGAGCATCTGGATGGTCTCATGAGGAAATGCTTATATTCTCATCCTAGAACTTGTAAGTCTCCTTGGATAAAAGTGTCTGCTGCAAAATGTCAGTACTACAGTATTAATCCGGAAGCACAAACAAATTCTTTGAGGATCAATCAGACTACATTAAGATAAGACAAAGAACATGTGGTGTATATATTATCTATGGTTGTCCTTGCAGGTACAAGGAGAGTGTCATGAGGCTGTCCAGCATCCACCACGACCGACCGCTGAGCCCCAGGGACGAGGCTGTGTTCTGGATCGAATTCACCATGCGCAACAAGGGAGCCCGACACCTCAGGGTCCAGGCCCACAACCTCACCTGGTACCAGTACCACAGCCTGGACGTGATTCTGCTGCTCCTGTCCGTGGGGCTGCTCCTCGCGCTCCTATTGGTCAAGAGCTGTGGGTTCTGCGTGGGTAGGTGCTGTGGTAGAACGAGGAACATGAAGAACAGTAAGAGCAAGGCAGAGTGAAGCTTTAGTTTTACTTCTTTCACATTTTTGGGTGAATTAATTTCACACTGCATTTTGAATTGTGAATTGCTTTTACAATAGCTTGTTTGCCATAAGACATGGTTTTACTACAATATGTTTATATAAGTATTTTCAGAGGACAAACTGACTCAAACATTTCTCTGCCATTAAATTTGGTACTTTATTCAAGCAGTTTTTGCTTAAGAATGACACTGTGTAGGACTGTAATTACTAACAGATGTAAGCCATTTGCATGATTAGGGTTTTTTATGCTGGCTCAGTTGAACTTCAAGCACATGTGGTCCAATCAAAAACATCAAGAGTAATTTTAATGACAGAACCTATTTCAACCAATCACTGTACAAAGTAGTAATTGGTGAGATCAACTCGTTTACCGATTGGTTGGAGTGAATGCCGCGCCATCATCTGTGGAACGTGATTGGACACAATTGAGCTGATCAGAAAGATTAATTGGCCGGTCAGATGAGGAAATCACACCAAGCTTCAACAAGTGCTTTTATTTTCTGAAACATTCATACCCCAACCGTTAGGTTTCCACAACACCATGTGCAACCCGTCACAATATTCACAAGCGCATGAAATAATGTACTGCAAACCAAAAAGCTATTTAATAAAATAATAATTCTGCCTGAACTTAAAGTGATGCAAATTATTTCTTATAAAAATGCAGTATTCTCATGCTCACACCTTAAGGAACAACAAAAAACAAAACAAAAACGCAGGCAGCACATGATAGAGAACAACGCTCAAGCAGATAGAAGCGGTCAGCGGTCGTTCCCAGTTGCCATCTTTCATGGACTGAGGAGTCAAACCGTAACAAATCTTTATTTCCCACCATCACCATTTCCTGCCTTTCCCATCTTCCTTGACCTTCCACAGCACCAGCTCCATGCAGGCCGCCGCATCATCCGCTGTGTCATGGCCACAGACTAGCAGAGGAGAGCAGGGTTAAAACACAAGTCAAACCACAGATTCACCCAATAACTTAGCATTCATTCATAGCGTAGCGGCTTCTATGCAAAGCGACTTGAATTCAGATACATGTCATTAAGGAGTATAGCAGGGCATCTTGCTCAAGGATGCCTACTACAGGTAGGGTTGCAGACTTTGGGGATCGAACCCAGAACCTTTTAGCTGGGAGTCACATACCCTAGACACGACACTATCCTGACCCCTCCCTCCCCCAATCATTAAAACCAATAAGTTGTGTTTATTTGATTCGTTATTCTGTATTAAGCAGTTTCACACAATTCATATTTTCCTATTGACGTTCTCGTGGCGATGAAGTCACATAGGCCTTATACACCTAGCGGCAATCTTGGTTCTAAACACTAGCCGGTTGGGGGAGCTGAAGGCTAGCGTTTAGAACCAAGATGGCCGCTAGGTGAATGATAGGCCTACAGTGGCAGAAGGTTTGAACCATGACCCACCACTGTCCTGGATGATCCTCCGGAGGTAGTCGGCAGTGAGGTTGTTGAGGGTCAGCTTGTGGGGGGGTCCCATGCGGTGAGGGAACACCACAGAGGTGTCCACCACGGTCCCATGGAGAAACTAGGGGAGCAATACTCAGGATGAGGTCACAGTCTCTTAAAGAGCCACTTTCCTTGTCTGATTCGTTCATTATTATTTTTGTTTCGTCTTCATTAGGGAATCCATTATTTTACACTTAATTTAAGATTATAATTCTCTATTATGATTAATCTTTTTGTTCTTCTAGTAGCAATGTTATTGTGTATTTCCTTTTCTATTTGTATGGGCGAGATACTTGCAGGTTTTTTTTGTTATCTCACACGATCAGTGGTTTGTTTTAATGCTCGCTTCCTACTTTGTAACTGTTGCGCAAACAATAGACTCAATGAAACCAATATTAACCCATGCCATGTTTTCTAGAGTTCTAACAGGCAGAAGGGACCCGCACTGGGCCGACCCGTGTCTGTTCCCTGGACCGACCCGTGTCTGTTCCCTGGGCCGACCCGTGTCTGTTCCCTGGGCCGACCCGCGTCTGTTCCCTGGGCCGACCCGCGTCTGTTCCCTGGGCCGACCCGCGTCTGTTCCCTGGGCCGACCCGCGTCTGTTCCCTGGGCCGACCCGCGTCTGTTCCCTGGGCCGACCCGTGTCTGTTCCCTGGGCCGACCCATGTCTGTTTCCTGGGCTGACCCATGTCTGTTTCCTGGGCTGACCCATGTCTGGTCCCTGGCTGCCGGGCTCACCTTCAGGGCACAGAGGCTGGTCTCCAGGCCGTGTCCCACCAGGATGGTGTCCGCTGAGATGAAGCTAAGCAGGGTCTGCTGCACCTCTCCCATGGAGGGACAGTCCTCCTTCACGTCCTTCTCCGAGATACCAGAGAATCTTCACAAAATAAAATAAAAACCACACCAGTGGTTTACAGCACTATGGGCCAATATAAAAAGGGAGTATGGTCCCTTTCAGGCAGTGCATCATCAGCTAATAGGAAAATAATGGTGTGTTGTGAACATTGTGGGAACTACTGAAATTTTTTACATTTCTAAAACTTAATGATAAAAAGTGCACTACATGACCAATCTAAAATGGTCCTTGAGAAGTGGCTCCAATATGTTTATGTTTGAGTAGGTTGTGTCCTAATTTTTCTGCCGTTTTTGCTAATTCTATGCAGCAAAACTGTGAGTGTGGGAATTGCGATAGTTATGGTGAAGGAGAGGAAGGAGCATATGAAGGGATATAAAAGGACACGTGTGGAGACCTGGTGTTGAAGTCGACCACATCGTTATCGGGTTTGACGAACACGTCGTACACCACCTGCAGAGCGGAGTTGACCACCGTGACTCTGGACAGCTCCAGCCCGTGAGTGGTATAACACTACTCAGACAGGAAACAAAGACGATATTTCAAACTGGGGATGGTCTGTCTAGTAGTTAAAGGGTGTTTGACTCCCAGCTGAAAGGTATCGGGGGTCGATCCCCAGTGTCCCAACCGCCCTAGCAAGTCAAATCAAAATGAGATAAAATGTGTCACTTTAGTAGTAGTCTACTAATTGCAGCTTCATGATTGACAGGTATTGAGATCCAATTATAAAGCAGTTTCAAATCCCTTGTTTTTAGGTGGAAATATTCCCCTCTAAAGTCCATACATTTGCATGTCTATGAATAGAGGTTCAGTTCATCAAGCAGAAAAGATTTGCTTCTAGAACCATAATTAGCTTATGTACTCATTTGTTGTCAACCATTTAAAAATGGGCATCATACTTCCTTGTGGTATTTTCCAGCCGGTATGCAAGTCAAAATCAATGCAGGTAAAAAGGTGAATGAACTGAGTGATGTCACCGTTTCACAGTCCAAGGAGTAGACCCCTGGACAGCTCCTCTCAGAGTCCTCTCTCGGGTGGGAGGAGACGAAACCATCCATGTTGACCGCATCATGGACGTGTAGCTACACACACACACACACACACACACACACACACACACACACACACACACACACACACACACACACACACACACACACACTTAACCGAGAGGGGTAGTAGTAGTACTACTACCGTACTACTGTAGTAACCAATCTACAAGTGGTGTTGGGCTCTGGTTCTCTAGTCCATACCCTGAACACTTGGCACCCTGGTGCTCCCATCACTCCTTCACAGCAGCTGTAGCGCGTTTCAACCCCTCCAGGAACTGGTACAAACACAGAAGGCCGTTAATATGAACCTACAGCACTGTATATTTACTATATTCCTACTGTGAACTCACCTTTTTTTTCAACTCCTTTGCCGTAGTGGTAATTACACTCCTCCTTACGAGTGTGCTTCCCTGTTTTGCTCACAGAGTACGTGGCCCCACAACGACAGCAGATCCTCTTCAGGGCTTTTAGAGACAGAGCAGACTCAAAGTAAATTGATAAAAATAATTTATACTGCGTTTTCCAAAATTCTTAAGACATTATCCCATTATCCCATAAGACGGGATAAGATCATTTACATAAATACACGTAAAACAAAATATTAATTAAAAGTCCCATTAAAACATTTAAAATAATATAAATTAAGAGGAAAAGAGGTACAGAGCGGTTAGGCAACATCCAGCCCTTATGTACAAATAAGACTCAGCGCAGGCTAAATGCGCCATCTAGTGGTCTCATGGAGAGATAACATTGATCAACTTATTGCTACATAGCAAGTTACCTTAGCCTTCTGGTAAGCCACAAGGTTACACTTGTACACTATAGTGAAAATGTAGGTAAATCGTCCAAAAATATAATTATTCACTGTAAGACACTTTGAATAAAGGCGGCTGCTAAATAAAACTTTAAAATAGTGGGAATACTTACGGTCATTAATGCCCTTTTTACTGTCTATAAACAGGATAGCGCTGCCCGGTCTCTCTGGGTTCTGGAGCGGGTAGTTGTGCTCGATCAGCTTCTCCTCGTTCATAATGTACTCCTTTAAACTTTCATACAGTGCAGCGTCCCCTAGCAGGCACACAACACCACGTTTACACAAAGTAATTCAGAAAAACACCCAAATGGTGCCATGAGTATGGGCCACTGAAAACTCACCGCTTCCCACAAGTTGGCTCATGTTGAGAGGAATGTTTCCCTTTGCTCTCTTGCCACTCGTCTCGTTTTCATCTGTGTGAAGAATTAAAGAAACAAAGTATCACACACACACACACACACACACACAAACACGCACACACACACACACACACACACACTACCTTTGGTAGGAACAGCACTCTGGTTCTTCAGCCTCTTCAGTGCATTCACAGCAACACTCAGATATTTTAGTTTGTTGGCACTGCGGTTATAAACCGTCCTTTCCTCTGCCAGTGCCTGTTGTAAACAACACCAAGGCATCTTGTAAAAAAACACTATACAAACACCAAATATCAGTCAAGCCAGATTCCAGTCAAGCCTTCAGAGCTGGTCCATCACTGGTCTTCTGGGAACCGCCATTCAGAACAAATGTTGATACATTATTTGGTAGACTGGACAAATGTTGGCATTGATTCAAGACTTCATATGTAGTGACATATGGTAAGCGCCACGGTCAAACAGTGAATTAGGTTTATCCATCATTGATCTGCCAAGCCATGAGAACTCTTTCAGAACTACACTAGCACCCACCTTCTCAAAGGAGTCCTTAACGGTGGGAGAAGTTTTAAGAAACTCCTCAGTAAACATGTTGACGTAGCGCTGTCGCACATCATGCGGGACTTTGTCCTTGACCTTCTCGGGACGCTGCTTCACCTTACGCTTAGTCAACGGCTTCATCAGCAAAAAACAAGAAAAGCCGAAAAGTCAGTATTTATTCTTTCAATAACCTCATGTGGCGATGCCTGTTCTGTGTCCAGAAGAGAAAGAGGAAGCATTACGGACACCTTGGGAGGAACATGGAGGGCTCCCTGTGGTCCAAACAGTGTGGCTGGGCCTGTGTGTCCCAGGGCAGAGACGGAGGGCAGCGAGGATATGTGCCCCACCATGTGGACCGGCACTGAGTGGTCTGGCCTGCTCCGATGCACCGGCGTGACCGTGGACAGCTGGAAGGACTGCATGCCGCTGGTGTTGACGCCGCCGATGGGCGTCAACACAGTGGACACTGAGTTGGCCATGGACGAGATGGGCAGCGGGTAGGAGCCTTCCGGAAGGATGAAATGCAGGTTGTTGCCCACTTGGATCACAGCGTTGCCCACTGGTATGCAGCTCATATATGCTGATGGAGGATAGGAACCACATACAATAACCACCCTACACACATACACAATGTGGTGCTCTTCAGGTGTCTTCAAAAGTGTTATGCAATTCATCATCATTATTACTATCATCTTTGTTCTAATGAAATTTCTTCCAAAAACGTGACCTCATCAGAATGTTGCAATCCCACCAACATATCAACTGAAGTCCAGTCCACCTACCGCTCTGCACGGAGACGGGGTGCTGTACGTGGTTCTGAGAGGGGGGAACCGGAGCCCCGGTCTCAGGTCTCCTCTGATGGGTAGACGAGGGGAAGGTCTGGCCTGCCTTAACAGAGGCTGTGGGGGGTGTGGCCCTCTGCTGTACCTGCAGGACCTTGGGGTGGTGGGGGAGCTGGGATCCTGAGGGCCCCCCCCGCAGGGGAACTAGAACCTGGGGCTGAGGTCTGACCACAGCAACCGGCTGGTCGAATCACAAGATTAACAAAGATGAGGGTTTTGGTATACTGGTCGTGGTTAGCGTTTCTGGCTTTTAGCCTTCATTGTCAAAAAGTATTTTAAATGGGATCTTTCCAATGAGTTATGATAGTAAAGGAGGCAGTCCGATGTTAACACACTATAATCAAGTTATTGCAGTCCCGGGGACACAGGCGATCGCTGACTTATAAGCTACAGATATTTGATGATAAATGTTTTACTGTCAAGTGTAAAGGACCCTTATTCACCATCAGTGATTATATACCAAATATGATTCATAGCCATAAGCTCACTAATACTTCATTGGGATATGATGATAATTCAGGCTGATGCTGAGGGGTTAAAACAATGTGTAGGGAAGCAGATGCACAACAACATGTAAGATGTTGGGGGTCGCAAGAATCTTTGGACAGAAAAATGGGGCCATGGGGTAAAATAAAAAAACATTGGTAACTATTGGTCTACAGTAACATCTGTGGGACAGAACAGGGTACCTCTGGACGTCTGGGTACGTGGGCCACCCTTTTCTGCGCCGACAGAGCCTGTGGTTTCTCCTCCACCGCTGGCATCTCCAGCTCTGCATGCTCATCCCCCTGAAACACACACGGGTGAGAGGGGGTGAGAACCTGAAAGGGAAGGGGAAGTCGACCCCCCATGGCTCTTCAGAGGACTTTGCGAGTTACTCCGGACACTCACGTTCCCGGCCAGTGGGACTTGGGGAATGGGGTGCAGGGCCCCCTTCTCCGCCTCGTTGGCCTCCATGAAGATCCGGTAACATTCCTCCATGGGGTCGCTGTCCGACATGTCCACGTCCGAATAGTTGAGGTTCTCTGCGGCCGACTCCCCCTCCTCAGAACTGGACTCGATGAGGATGATGTTCCCTCCCCCCAATGGGCTGGCTCTGCCGGGGGGATAGTCCGTGGGGGCAGAAGTTTGGGGAGACAGTAAATGTGATTGGATGTTGGACTCTGACGGCGTGTACAGAGGGCAGCTGTGGTCACCATCTGAGGTCCCTGATGGCGGGGGAGGGGCGGCCAAGTGTGCTTGGTCACACGGCACAACCGCCGGCATGCTATTGGTCGGGGACCAGTAGTGTTGGGCCGTGTGTGTGTGGGCTGGAGGTTCTACCGTCTGGTGCATGAGATGGTGGAAGACTGAGGGAGCAGGATGTGGATCACGATTCGGCTGCGCTGGATAAGTCTTCTCAACAGTGTAGGCCTGAGACGGCGTCGTCGTCGTGGAGATTTCGTTTAACTCAACAGTGTGCCGAACGTCCTGGAAGTGATCTTGAAAGGACATAGTGTCCTCAGGGTGACCTTTGACCTCTTCATCCCGACTACTCCTTTCCTCCCCAGCGTACTCCGCGTGTGAGCGAGCGATCCTCTGGTTCTCACTTCGCAAGTCTTCCAAACATTTAGACAAGCCGTCAAACATGTCAATGGGTTGACTTTCGCTTATGTCGATGGACTCGTCTGATTCTATCAGTATGACAGAAGAGGACTCACCCTGGGAAGCCTCAGAGATTGAAGTCTGAGTCAGTGTAATGTCAGCCTCAATGTGAGGGGAGACCCGATCCGGTTCTGCCACCATAGACTGATTTTCGATGACATCGTGAACTTTGCTTTTTTTAAGATCCGGGGAGGATGGGATGTCGATTACGAGATCCCCTTCCTGTATGAGGTCGTCCTCCAACACTGGACAGGCTTCCCTGCTGGCCGACTGAAGCTTGGGACGGTCACTACAGGAAACGTCTCTTGCCCTTTTAACCCCGGCCTTATCCTTTTGCTCTTTGCCTGACGAACTGTAAGACCGCAGATCCGCCGAGAAGTTGGACAATGGGTCATATTCCAAATCGGTCCTTGGTTTGGAGTTATCCACCACGTATTTCCGTGCTTGGGAAGAGAGCTTTGACGTGAGTCTGTGCGACGACGGATTATAACCCTCTCCGTTTACATGTTTGTATGTCGTTTGATTGTGTGTGCGCTGTAGTGTTGCAGACTCGGCGTTACCACGGTCTACCTGCTCCGTTTGGTAGCGAGACAGTCTCCTCTGCTCCTTCTCCACCTCGTTCTTCACGTCTTCGATCTCTTTGTTAATACGCACCAACTCTTGGAGTGATTCACTGCTCTCAGTCGGGTGATAATTTGGAATTCCTGCTTTACGGCACGAAGACATATGGAGATAAATGTTTTTTTATATATACACATTAAGTTGTTTTGATTAAATTGTGTTTGATTGAGTCTCGTGGTTCTCATGCATTCGGCTCTATAGCAATGGCCAGTAGTACAACGAATGAAGGAGAATTCCCACCACCATCAATCATTCAGCAGAACATTGGATAGGCATATACATATCATCCATTATTTATTTGCGTGTAGTTGTAAACAACTGACCTGGAAAATCAACTAGGCCTACCGGCGATTTCAACGACGCAGCAAACATATCTCGGACTTCTTTCTCATGCTTGTACAAACAGTGTGGCCTCTCACAAAGTCCACGTCGTCGGAAAGGGCAGACTACTTCAGCAAAGAGACCGGACGCTGGCAACATCTGCAAAAAACAAAACCCGTCAGGTTCGCCTTTTCTTTACAATAAAAGTTATAATAGACGCGTGGAGTCTCCTAATTAGGGCACTGCAGTGACGGCAGGTGGTGCGCTCCATCTTTTATAGACGTCATGTGTACTGTCCAATATTTTTGTTTGTCTGGTTATTTGTATGATTATTCCATATTAAATCATGTTCCAAGTTTAGGTCTGTTGCCTGCTGCTGGTTGTCCAGCATTACGTGTTGGTCGTCTATAACGATTGTATTGCGCGAGGAGTGTGTTGTAGCTCCCCGCGCCACTGGGGGGCAGCACTGTGCACTTAACTATGAACGTTGCGTTCAGGTCACATGGGAAGGAAGAGGTGGTGCCCGGGAAACGTCCATGTGTAACAACATTAATGGCTATCAGCACAGCTCTACTTTTAAAACTGTTTGTGTTCATATTTCAAGGTCTTCGAAATGGAAAACAGTGACGATAATAACGATGAGGATGAAACTGAGTGGAAGACCAGTTTCACAGACTTTACAGTGGGACCAAATCCTGTGGCTGTTTATGGTGAACTAAACACAAACCGGAATCCAAAAGCTAAATAAATAGTCAACGTCGTACTGCCTCGTGAAATAAATGTCAATACATGTTTTTAATGTAATTGCTTTCTGTGTAGGAACTGGCTTGAATAGACTGCAGACATCCCCCCACAGAGTCATTCTACACTTTGACTTGGACTGCTTTTACGCCCAGGTGGAAATGATCAGAAACCCAGCTCTGCGGAATGTGCCTTTGGGTAACGTTAAACTGGTTTACTGTATCTAACTTTTTAAATTGTACACTTGTTCTTGGTCCTGGTCATTGATAAAAAAAATCGGTGCAGGTATTCAACAGAAGTATATTGTAGTCACCTGTAACTACGTGGCGAGGGAGCAAGGTGTGACCAAGCTGATGTCAGTGGTGGATGCTCAAGAGAAATGTCCTCAGCTTGTGTTGGTTAAAGGAGAGGACCTGACACACTACCGAGACATGTCCTACAAAGTCACAGGTAGCACTAATAATCGCATAATGTGTAATAATCATGTTTTATAGTGTGTTATCATGTCTATGATGGAATAATAAGTAATGTAATACAAAATAAAATACTGTCCGTTCTTTTTAATGTATGTTATCATTAGTGCTTGAAGTTAAATTGTTATGATGGTATTTTGCTTTATTGTAACTATTCAACCATATGACATTGTATGTATGAGCATTTTTCTCAAAAACAAGCTTTGATCTGTTACTGAATGTTGCATTGCTTTGTCCATACCTACTCACCTTGTGCTGTGATGATTTCCATCAGAACTGCTGATGTCCTACTGTCACTTAGTCGAGCGGCTTGGGTTCGATGAGAACTATGTGGATGTTACAGAGATGGTAGAGAAGAGACTGACTCACTGCTCCTCGTTCGAGGGACATGTCTATAACCGTTCTGGTATGCTTTTATTACATTGTGTTCACACAGACCGGTGTCTCACTGAAACCAGGAAACGAATTATGAAACAAGCTTGGTGTCCAATTTATAAGAAAATAATTTGCATTTGACTTTCAGTTATGTGCTGAATACTAACAACCAAAGCTTTAGAAACTCGACGAGCAAACCGAACGGTAACTTGTTCTGTATATTCTGTAGGCGTGGAGACGAACACTGGAGACCACTGGAGGTTGGCGGTAGGCTCTCACATCGCTGCGGAGCTCAGAACAGTCATCTGCAGCACGTTGGGCCTCACCGGCTGCGCTGGGGTCGCCACCAATAAGCTGCTGGCCAAGCTTGTGTCTGGAACCTTCAAACCTAACCAGCAGACCACACTTCTGCCCCAGGACGTTGACCACATCATGGGTCACCTCGGCAGTCTTCGTAGACTTCCCGGTAGAGAGAATGTTGCATTACTGTTTGTCTAGTTTGCCTTCTATACAACACACTGTGAGGGTCATTCATTCATTCAACAGTAGTTAAAACCACACAAATATTGGATCATGGCACCAGGGTATACGAGTTATTGATGGTCTGCTTATGATGACCAAGATGAAATCACCAAGTTGCTTTGGATGAAAGCAAAATAATAAATAGTACACCATATATGTTGTATATACTGTATACATAAGGTTATCATCCCTTAGTCTCAGTGTTGTTGTGTCCTAGGGGGTGGGACATCCAACCTAAGTCTCAACTCATTGTGGTGGTGTTTTGTCCTCTGAGGGGTGGGACATCAAACCAGTAAGAGGCTCCAGGCCCTGGGATTGGTGACTGTGCAGGACTTGCAGCTCTTCCCATTGGCCGATCTGGTGAAGGAGTTTGGACCCCATACTGGCCAGCGCTTGAAGAACCTGTCTCTGGGCGTCGATGACTCCCCAGTCGTGCCCACGGGAGCCCCCCAGGTAGGAGACAGCTGTAGGGATGATTTGAGAGTTGCAAAGAGAGCAAGCAAGAGAGAGAGCAGAAGAGAGCAATATTTTGGAGATATACATACATTCTACCCTCCCTTTCCCCATGGATGCACCTTTGGTGGAGCTAGGACGAATGTGATCGACAGGCAAGATGGATACCCCAAACCAATCAGGGAAAATAAGGCCTGATTAGACAGCAATGAACCAGGAGCGGTCTAAAATCGTAATGGTCTCATACAAAGGCAGATGCAGTCAATCAAAACAACAAACTACACTCAAATATTACCTCTTAAATCTCACAACACTATCTTTTAATAATACGTGTGTGTGTGTGTGTGTGTGTGTGTGTGTGTGTGTGTGTGTGTGTGTGTGTGTGTGTGTGTGTGTGTGTGTACCTACATCACCTTTTGAAATGACTCAAATAGGTCTAGTCTTATTTTTGTGGTGTTTCTTATTTGATTTAGTCTCTTAGCGACGAAGACTCGTTCAAGAAAATATCCACCACTAGAGAAGTTGTAGAAAAGACCCAAGATCTGCTCACCATTCTTGTGGAGAGGTTGGTAACAGTTGGTTACAGTTGATAAGGTCTGATGGGAGACGAGACTCTAATCTCTTTGCTTGGTTTGGAAACAAGGATGCAGAAAGACGGACGGCAGCCCCACACCTTCAGGCTGACCCTCCGGAGATACTCTGCAGACAACAAGTGGTTCAGCAGGGAGAGTCGCCAGTGTCCCATCCCCAACCACATCGGACAGAAGGTTGTCTCAGGTGGGCTCTGCTGTGTTGGTCACATTCAGAGGACTTTATTGATCCCGAGGGAAAATGGTGCCATCACTCACTGGTGCTCTTCAATAAACCATATTGATGGCAATCAAAGTAGAATAACAATTTAATAAGCAATAATTAAATTATGCTATACTCAGATGCTGGGGTCATTATTATCATTGTTACATATATTATTATTGCTGTATTATAATTAGAATACTACAATAATTATTACAAAATTATAATTATAATTATTAGAATAATTATTATTATTATGTGCTCATCCTCTTCCATTGCGTTCAACAGGCAGCACCGATGCTACTGCGCATCTGGTTACCATGGCGATGAAGCTCTTCAACAAGATGGTGGACGGCAGCGCAGCGTTCCATCTCACGTTGCTCAACGTCTGCTTCACCAACCTGCCGCCTGCACGGGGGACCGTGGCCTCGGGCAAGGGAGCCATAACGTCCTTCTTCACGCTGGGCAGCTCCCCACGAAACAGTCCGATCCCATCCCAAACTAACGTACCTGCACACTCTCACCCCATTAGCCTCACGCTCATCTTGACACCTCATCTCTTCAAATCAATTCAAACTTTATTTATAAACCGTAATTCACTCAATTGCTTGTTGCTTTTTAAAACAATTGGGACTTTGGGAACAGTTGGTCCATACTGTCTAATACAAGCCCAAAAAATACTTAGGAGGAAAGCGTCACTTGTTTGCACTGAACGTAGGCTAAATGTTCGTATATTACACAACAAGACACATCAAAAGTTAATATCCCTGACGAGAGTCCTAAACTGAACCAACCCATGTTAGCGGTAATGCTAGTTTGTTTTCCAAGCAGGAGGAGCATCCACCCAGCAGGCCTGGTCGTTTGACTGGGTCCCAGGAAGTGGAGAGAAACACGCAGAGTATGATTACTCAGCATGATTTCCAAATGACGACACCAGCGGAGAGCACCTCGAGCTCCGAGACAGATCAGCCCGCATCAGCAGCAACAAAGACCCCAGTTGTTTCTCCGGGCATTAGCGATCACCATGGAGCTACCCGCAACACACAGGCGCCGTCTGAGGACAACTGGATGACTGGAGGCGGGACATTCAAACTGCCCCCGAACGTCGACCCGGAAGTGTTCAGGGAACTTCCTGAGGACATCCAGAGGGAGCTGCTGTCGCCCGCCTTCACCCGTCCCCGCCCCGCCTTCTCCGCATCGGCCACCAGTCAGCCGGTCTGCAGGGCCCTGGCTGCAGCCGTCCCCACCCCCCTACCCCTCTACTATCGTCCATACCCAGACCCTGCCTCTCCCCCCTGTAACCCTGCCCCTCTCCTCCGCGACCCTGCCTCCCAGTCCCAGCTCCCCCTACGTTCACTCGGTGACTCCCATCCACTCCCTGGGAGAGAGGGGTCTCCCGCTGACCTCCGTTCATCTGACGCGCTGCCGTCCGTAACAGAGGACGTCCGGACCCCACCGGGCCCAACCAGCACAGTACCAGGAGAACCCCCCGCGGCAGACCCCCAGATGGCCCCAGGCGGGGGATGTCAGGCCCCGTGTTCCCCCCGTGGGGTTCCAGGAGACGTGGACCCCACTGTGTTCTCAGAGCTGCCCCCGGAGGTCCAGAGGGAGCTGATAGTCGCGTGGAGGCAACAGAAGCCGGTTCTGAAGGCGCCCTCCTCTAGAAAGTCCATTAGCAAAGACAAGAAGGCTACGGTTAAAGGCGGTCAGCAGAACGACCTGTACAAGTATTTTAAGCCCAGCTAGGCTTGCTTATCACCTTTGTTTCCTATTTGGCCGAAGACTCTTTGATTGTTCATAAGAAATGTTGACAAACCCATTTTGTCTTTTTTTATCAGAGCATTGTTTATTCTTTTGTTGCAATAAAAGTGATGGTTTCTTCAATATATGTGAGGGGTTTACAAAGCCTATGCTTAACCAATTATTAACTTACTCATTCATATTAATGATGGCTTAATAGTTAATTCATGCTTGAGTATGTAGACCTAAGTCTTAACAGGACTTAAATTACCCTTAAGCTCTACGTTCACTCTTTCCATTGCAAAATGTATTATGGAAAACAACAGATTTGCTCCTTGAGAATTCCCCGCCTGGCCAATGTCCATGGAAATCCACAAAGCCGCACATTCGTCGAAGGGCACAAGACAGTTTTCACAGGTCTCCATTTTCTAGAGGGAAACAGGCCTATAAGCAGCTGACCCCATAACAGATCTGCTTGGTCTCCTATTAGTCTCAAACTCCTCCCTGGAGCCCATGTGAGCCTGGGAACGGTTGAGCAGATACCGTGTCCCATCACATCTTGCTGTTCAGCGAGGACCAGTGGAGCTCCTGAATGTGAGCTGCAACTCCCTCTACATCCATTGGTAAGATTGGCCCTTTTATTCTTCGATCGTTTTGGGTTTCTTGGTGGATTATTGGTAAACAACCAAGGCATATTTGCTTTTGAAATTATTATCCAGGATGTAATTGATATGCATTGCATATGTAGAATACAGTTGTATTAACTTAACAGTACAGAAAATGGCAACATTTCAAAGTAAAGTTCTGTCAGTGAGATGGGATCCTAGGGCCCTTTGGCTCATTCTCATCCGTTGATTTATAATGCTGGCTAGAGTCCAGTAGCTTTAATCTCATTCGTTAGGCTTCATTAAACCATTTAACATTGGAGCAGCTCAGTCTTTAATTTGAATTAATGGAACAAATTTTATTATGTGACGACACATGGCAGTTGCCTTTTAAAACCAAAAAATACCAACTCTCACTCCAAAATCAAACAATATAACATGAACAGAAAGTCAGAAAGTTGCTGCCTGACCTGCCCAGCCCAGTAAATACGAATCAGGTTAAATGGACGCACTCCCCTATTGAGGATTGGTCATGCATTGGCACACGCACACACACATCCCTCCTGTAAGTGTCACTGCTGATGAGGCCAATGACGCGAGTGTCATGCAGCGATGACTCCTGGCTGTCAAATGAAAGAGGTTTTGTCTGTGAGGCAGTGTTGAAACCCATCGAGGCATTTGACTGCTCATGTGGAAACCAGCTCCAGTCATGTGCTTTGGTGTTCTCAGATCTGCTCCTAATGAGAACAGAGTTATGGCGGGTTAATATAAGCTCCTGAGAGGTTTTTTTCTTCTCCTTTTTTTAGTGTACTCAAGTATGCGCGCCTCAGTATGCAGAGTTGGGGCTATTAACCGGTTATTGAGCACTGTGAGAACAAGGAGTGTTTTGACCAATGGCCAGTGAAAGTATCTCAGTTGTGGGTGGTAGGCCTATGTGCTACAGTACTACTAACTAAATAGACACTGGTTCTTCTGGCTGGGACTTTGTTCCTCAGGGAAGGTCGCATACTCTGGATGCAAGATGGCCGTCGACGGGGACTATGACTATCTGATCAAACTGCTGGCGCTGGGAGACTCAGGGGTGGGGAAGACCAGCTTCCTCTACCGCTACACCGACAAACAGTTCAACAGCAAGTTCACCACCACCGTGGGCATCGACTTCAGGGAGAAGAGAGTTGTGAGTGACATCCCCATGGCATACACAGAAGACTGCAGCTTGTATTGCCCTCTTAATAACACAATGTATACCACCGCATTGTTAAATACTTGATCCTGATTGGTCAACAACGCTCCAAGGGTGTGCATTATCATTCTATCATGGGACACATCTGCCTCTTAACAGCCTGAATCAATGTGATGCAACAAAAATGGCAATTACAACTTTCGACCTGATGTTTCCTTAACATTTACATTTCAGCTGATTGAGTCGATTAAAAAAAATGAATAATGTTTTAGATAAAACTAATTAATATCTTATCATTCTTGGTAACTCATTCCATTTTCAATAACGGTACACCCCTTCGTGGCTTAGGCCTTACATAATTCATAACAATGTGAATAGCCCTATATATAGACGTTTTGGCTCTCAAAACATTGATATATTAGTGTGGAGACACTTAATACCATATTTGCCTTGTGAATGTGGCATGCCCATCTTATTTTCAAGTCGAAGGTGTGTTGATGTAGCCTAGTAATGCTGTGTGTGGGGGGTCTCTAGAACTACATGGGAACAGGGGCTGATGGGATGTCACAGAAAAACCTGAAGGTCCACCTTCAGCTCTGGGACACAGCTGGACAGGAGAGGTGAGCGGCCATGTTTACACCCTGCTTACTGTCATCCATAGATCAATGCAGTGGACAGTGTTCCCCAACCTTGTTGTCTTATGTGCCCCATCGGCAGGGCTGTTGTAGGATGGTATAGTTTGGTACAAATGTTTTGCTTTGAACTAATATTATACTATTATTATTTTGCATTATCAGAGGTTTCAAATGGACTATCTTGGTCTTAAACAAAAACTTAATTGATGAGCAACAATCAACTTTGAACACATTTAGCATATTCAAGAAATATAAAATTGTATATCTTATGTCTTGATAACTTTAGCATATTCTTTACAAGTACCCCTAAGAACCTGCTCATCCACGTACCCTAGGGTACGCGTCCCGTGTTTGGAATGACTGAGGGGACATTTAGATGTTATTACATAATGTTTAGGATTGATAAACAACCTGTTAATCTTGTGTTTAGATTCAGGAGCCTCACCACAGCCTTCTTTAGAGACGCCATGGGCTTCCTGTTGATGTTTGACCTGAGCAATCAGCAGAGTTTCCTCAACGTCAGGAACTGGATGAGTATGTCTGTCCAAATATATAAGTAAAACCTTTTGAAATTAGACCTACTGGATGATGAAATGATCATTCTAATACATATATTGTCCTACCTGAGACATTATAGAAATCCACTTGGCACATTGCTTCAGTATTCTTTAATTACAGGTCCTAGTGATGGGTTGAATGCATTAAGTTGTAAATATAGTTTAATCTAATATTTAATATCCTTTCTGGAAGACAGGAGTTTATATGGCCTTTAAATTGCTAGTGATAGCAACTATCGACGATGGATCGATTGATTACAAATTACCCCCTGTGGCTTCAGGTCAGCTGCAGGCCAACGCCTACTGCGACAACCCAGACATCATATTGGTGGGGACCAAGGCGGACCTCAAAGACACCAGGGACGTCCAAGTGAGGCAAGCCAGAGACCTGGCAGCCAGATACGGGTGAGTGTGGGAGGATCCAGGAAGGTGAAGTCCTGGGTCTGGGTTCCAGCATGGGCCTTATTCACGTATAGCGGCCATCTTGGTTCTAAACGCTAGCTAGGTGGGGGGAACTGAATGCGGTATTCCGCATTCAGTTCCCCCCACCCAGTTAGCGTTTAGAACCAAGCTGAAACCAAGATGGCCGCTAGGTGAATAAAGCCCATGGAATCCTACACTGTGGAGGTGAAGGTTCTGTGATGGCATTTGTGCAGGGTCAGGATTGAAGAGCCTGTATTGAGACTTGGATATCAGAACCTTTCTATCCAGACATAATTTGACCCTTTTCACAGAGGCTTAATCGATGAGGGTACACTGCAACCTACGCCAGAGCCCTTCTGTCCTGCCTTTAGTTCACCAGCAGGTGGTAGCATTGAGCCACTCCCGAACTCCAAATCTGTGTTAACACATACACGCACACGCATACACACACATACACACGCGCTCACATGCACACAGAATAAATCCTACTAGTCTACAAGTGGGACGCTACTATTTATTAGCGATTAGTGACTAATCCAACTCAATTTGAGTACAGTGATATTTTTTTTTTATGTTTACATGTCATTAAGAAGCATTCAAGAACTTTATTCGTCACATACAGGATGTACAGGGAAATGACGGTAACAACAGTAACAGTAGTTACCACAAAAATAGCAACAATATTTACAGCAAAAGGAAGCAACACTATTTGCAATAGTGGCAGATATAAATAACATTTAGCTGATATTATCTGTAGTTGCTTTATGTAGACCTGTGTGTGTGTGTGTGTGTGTGTGTGTGTGTGTGTGTGTGTGTGTGTGTGTGTGTGTGTGTGTGTGTGGTTAAAGGCAGCAGTGTGTGTAACGGTTGATGAGATCCGTGATCACAGTCCCGAGGGCCTCTCAGACCATCCTAACCTCCTTCTGGGTTCCCAGGATACCGTACTTTGAGACGAGTGCGGCCACGGGCGTGGAGGTGGATGAGGCGGTGAGCGCGCTGCTGGACCTGGTGATGAAGAGGATGGAGCAGAGTGCGGAGCCGAGCAGCGCCGAACCCAACGGCAGCGCGAATGTCAGCCAAGAGGTGCAGGACACGCCCGTCGGTCGGGGATGCGCGTGCTAGGACAGGAGCTGGACTTGTTTTGTACTCCCAGAACCAGCCTTGTTTTACAAACCAAACAAATGTGTTCCCCATTGGGGGGTTATGGGGTCACCCCCCCTCCCCCAATTGTGTTTTGAGATGGGAGTTCAAGTGGAGATATAGTGGGAGTGGGTGGGAACATTTTAGCCTCCTGAGACCATCCACATATTCACGTTTTGCGAGAGAAACAGAATGTGAACCTGTGAGATGGGGATGGTTTCCCGAGGCTACGGTCCAGCAGATCAGTCTTGCTGAGCCCCCACCCCCCACCCACCCAGACAGTGGAATACATAAGACGACTGGTTGGTTTATGACCTCGTGTTAGACCCCAAAGGTTGATAGAATGAGCATTGGTAAATCGTCTTGATTAGCATTAAAATATATATAAACCATCACAAACGGTGTAGGTGACCAGTGTGTACTTCCTTTGGTGGGGGCTGCACTGCAAAGTGTGCTGTCTCCGCCCTATATGTCCCGTACAGGTATATATATAGGGGTGTTGGAAGACCAAGAGAAGAACCAGAATACACACAGTATAACCTTTTAGTTTAATCTTTGAATAACATCACAGTTAATCCCACTGTCAAAGCGGGGAATAATGGTTAATTTTCATATATGGTTCTGTTGATAATGAACCAAATTTGAAAAATGGTCACCTTAGAGAAAAATACTGTTTTTATTTGACACATTGAAGCATGACTGGCAGGAATATGCAGGCGCATGTGTTATCGGGGAGTATATTCTCAAAGTGACAAAAATAAATATTTTAGTCTTAATTTTATAGGTAAACAACCACAATGTTAGTTACAACGAACAAGATGTTAAGTCCTTTACATAAATCTTGACTTTTATACGACATGTGCATGGGCAACAAAGCTTTTTGGGGGGGATTATGGAATACAATTGTTCATGCGTGAATTTTAAAGGGTTATCGGAATGAAACTTAAGAAACTTGTATCTATGTTTTCTGAATGAATGCACATAAACCTATACTTTTGATTTATAACGCAAAACGTAACACAGATTATACATGTTTTGATTCATTATTTCAATATATGTGTATATTGACCAGAGCCAAGTTAAATACAGACACAAACATTTCTTTCGCCACATTCATCTGCCATTATGTACTTCCAAAAAGAAAGCAAATATTGGAAAACAAAAGAAAACAGAAATATTAATTTGAGCGGTACAAAACAAACAATCCAAATGCTCTAAAACAATCCACCATCTCAAGTCACTGCTAATGTACGCTGGAACAGAAAGTGCTCTTTGGTGTACTGACATTCAAAGTCTAATTCACACGAGGGCAGTTAAATTTAAATTGAATCCTTTTGGTATCAGATCTGTGTCAAGAGGGCTTTCCTCTGATAAATAACTCTGGGATTAGAGTGGGAAATACAATCTTTTATATCTGCCATCATTTCAACCATCTGTTCTGACTGTGTGAGACAAAATAACAAGCCAGCCGAAGGGTATATATGTACAACACTGCATTGTCAGAATAAATTAAGTCCTTTCCACATGCTAATTGCTATATCACATGTGTGACTCACTTGGCGACATCTCCAGCAATGACTTCACTGCACAACTTTACCCAAAGCGTGTGTTTCAACACAAGAGCACAAGTCATGAGTCGATCATGTGGCCAGCTATCACTATCATTGTGAATGGGGAAGACCGAGGGAGTGCGGCCCGCTCTCCAACCAAGCCAGACTACTGGTCTGGTCCCCTGTGAAATATAGGAAGAGATGTCTTTGCCTTTAAAACATCCTTTACATAAACGATACAAAGAAGTTGTAATAAGAATAAAGAAACAGCCTTTAGCATATGTTAGTGCCACTCACATGCAATGTCATTCAAATGAATCATGCTCTTTCACAAGTGGGTTATAAAAACAGTGGGTTTCTCTGTTCAAATATCACAACAAGTTTAATGTTATATACGTATATTGATAGATAGTAAAATAATGACTTTTGCCTTTGTTAACTAAATCTACATAACTATGATTTTGTTTCAACATATAATAGTTTTCATTTAAGTAATAAAAGGGATTGACAAAGTCTCATGTATGTGTCATAATTTATAAATATTTTCCTCAAATATCGTAAATAAGACTTCCTGATTGTGTGTTACAAGGCTTTTTAATCGTCAGCTCTTACTTAAATCCTCTATAATAATATCTCGTTTCTCTTCTGTGTCGTCACAAGGTTAGCCTATGGCTTATTCTATGGAATGTTGGTTCTTACTCTGAAACTTTATCGATTCTGTAGAGGAAAACAAACGGTAGCAGGACGTAGAATCTGCTGGAAACAACGCTAGGTCTGACTTGTTGCAGGAGCACAGCATTGTAAACAAACTACTCCATATCTATGCCCCCCCCCCCCCCCTACATTTCTTGAATTTTGACTTTTCCAGTGGGCCTAAGTTAATAAAACATTATTTTCCACTGTGAGGACTAGAATAGTAGAATAGAACGGAAGAAAGAAAAAGGAAAAGAACACTGATCTAACTCCATCCCTGAGATTAGGCAGTGCTTAGAGGGCAGAGTCGGCATATACCCCTGTTAAAGGCCTTCTATAAAGTTCATAGCATGATCCAAAATCTATAGCCAGTCCTTTGCTTCGAAGCAGAGATGGTCAGATGCTCTATAGTTAATTAGCACGTGGAATTAATTTGAGCTGGCCTGTGATTGTTGGAGACCAGCTGTTTTAGTTCAGGCCACGCCGCTAAACCGGACGAGAGAGAAGGGGATGGACGTGAGCTGCACGTGGCCAACCTGTGCGGCCTAACAACAAGCCCCCGAGTAACCTTGACATCTTTGTGTGAGAAGCGTCGGCACCGTCGCGGGTGGCTAGGGGCGACATACATGTGTTGTCGTGGTGATGGAGGAGGGGAGGAGTGGAGAGGACGGAAATATTTCGGTTGAAATGTCTCAGCGGCCATCATGCAGTGTAGTATATGTGCCATAGCAAATATGGGGATGGGAGGGGATGTATCTGGGTCACGGCCTCTTCGCTTTCCTCTCTGGTTGGAGGGGTGTGGGGTGTGGGGGGAAGGCAGGAGGCTCTCACTAGGATGTTTAGGCACAGTGCGACAGGCTGAGCTTGGTCACACCCTCCCCATGCATCTTGTACAGCAGTCTGAACTCGCTGGGCAGCTGGTGGGTCTCCTGCCATTTGGTGGTGAACTTGGTGCCCTTCTTGTCATAATAGTGGTAGGGGAGGTCCTTGCCCGTGTTGGGGTCCCAGCCGAAGGGCCAGAAGCCGTACAGGTGGATCTCCTCGCACATGGCAGAGGCCAGCGTGTACATGAGGATTCCAGTGCTGAGACGCTTGGGGGACAGGTTCTTGGTCTTCCAGTATCTGTGGGAGGGAATGGTTAAGTTAGTAAAGGAAACTGTGATCTGTAAAGATACTTGCACACCGCCCCAATAAACACCAACACCTGACTATAGAATGTTGGCCGCCACCGATTCCAATTTCTTTGGTTTATCAATTATACTTTATAACTGCATTTCATTTACATTTTATTTTTTAGAATGTGTTTAAGTTTAGAGTGACCTGCTCGGATCCAGCAGCCCTCCTATGCTCTAATCTAAAGTATTTTCGTTTAGAGTGACCACCTCGGATCCAGCAGCCCTCCTAGGCTCTAGTCTAAAGTATTTTCGTTTAGAGTGACCACCTCAGATCCAGCAGCCCTCCTAGACTCTAGTCTAAAGTCTGACTGGTGACACTAAGCAACGTAGCACATGGAGCCTCAGATCTCGCCCCTCCCCCACACTCTTACTTGTTGACGTCCTGCATGATGTTGCCGGGCCACGCCAACTCTATCTTCAGCTGGCCCTTGTGCTCCACGAAAAAGTCCACGAGGGTCCGGGTCACCGTGGCCGAGGTGTGCAGGAAGAACGCCGGGATCCACAGAATGGCTCCCTCCAGCTTCTTGACATTGAGGAAGAAGTTGTTCCTGTCCTGGATGGTGAGCAGGTTGTTGTAGTAGCGCTCCAGGATGCTGGGGTTGAAGGTGGTCATGTTGGTCTTCCTGCCCACGTCCTTGTAATACACCTCTGTGGGCGCGAAGTTGCAGCGAAAGACGAAGTCGGCCTGATCTATTTCATTGCCACAGCGGCTGCCCGTGAGGATGCCGCTGTTGCCCACCACGGCGCACACGTTGTAGTGCTTGTTGTAGATCGGAGACGTGTCGGGCAGCAGGGACTTGAAGTTGTTGCTGATGGAGAACACGTACTTGTTGCTGGAGTAGTCGAAATGCATCAGCTGACCCACGCGCACGCCGTTCTTGGTGAGGGAGAAGTTGTTGGCGATGTCGATGAAGTGGAAGATCTCTTTCCTGAAAGACATGTTTGAGGTCAAAGCCTTCGTCATACATTCTGTACACCAACGCAAACATAGGGCATCATGGACTCATAGCCACATTTTCAGTGAGAATAAACAGACTAGATAGACTCAGAGATAGATACAGTGGAAGTACTTTACCTTTGTAGATAAAAAGCAGTCCTGTTGAATTTCCACTTAGAGGGTTTTCCTTGCAGCTCTTCGTTCAGTGCGTTCGTCAAGGGGATGAAGGATGGGTCCAGGAAATTCATGGCAAACTGAGACCTGAGGACAGAATTGATCACTGTGTAGATTTCCTTCGAAAGGCCGTTTGGGATGTGATGTGATGAACCCGATTTCGGTTCCGTATCCTATTTTCCTTCTAGGACGTAAATCTCAGCACCATGGACAGTTCTCCTGTTTAATTAAATTAGTTGACGTTTATGTAAAAAGTCAACTATAGTGGGTCAAAAACACTATACAATTCCAATAGGTTTGCCTAACGTGTAGTGAAAAGGGTAGGCCCATCAATACAATGTGGCCGGCTATACTTTCAGTTGCATATTCGAGTTTTTAAAAGGAACGTATCTATCGGTTATTAGGCCCAAATCCCGCTTTCACTTCTATTCCGACATTCCACATTTTCATTCAAATCGCATTACATTAAGACGATACTGTACCAAATAACCATTCACTCACCTGAATCCCGCGTGAAACATTATCCTCGGACCCCCCATGTCATATTTGGAGGAGGTGAGGAAGCTGTCTTTGCGCAGCGACACATAACTAATAAGAGACAATATGAGCAGAGCGACGCTTAGAATAACCAAACCCAGGGCGTTTGCGATGCGCACCATCTTGGTGCGTTTTCATTCCCCTGGCAGGGCCTATGCAGTCATCGGAAGGGGGAGATTTGTTTTTGTTTTGTTTTCCTTACTGTGGTTTCGTGCAGAATATCGTCGAGTCAAGTTTAGGGTTCATATTTTCCTGTGAAATAAACGGCGTGAAAATCGGCTATCTGTGCGTTTAGGATGATGGTCGGTTGCATGTCTTGTAGCGCGTATCAGACTCCGCTTTCATTCCTTCCCAGCCCCTGTGGTTCCACAGTGCACTGCAATGCACTCTCGGTAGCAGCTAGTTTAATCAAGGGGATGGTTTCTCTCTCTCTCTCTCTCTCTCTCTCTCTCTCTCTCTCTCTCTCTCTCTCTCTCTCTCTCTCTCTCTCTCTCTCTCTCTCTCTCTCTCTCTCTCTCTCTCTCTCTCTCTCTCTCTCTCTCTCTCTCTCTCTCTCTCTCTCTCTCTCTCTCTCTCTCTCTCTCTCTCTCTCTCTCTCTCTCTCTCTCTCTCTCTCTCTCTCTCACACACAGAGACCAGCCCTTAGTATAAAAGAAAGCTTGTTTTATAACGAAATTAATGGTTGGGTCATGGAAGACCTCCCATGACTTCGCTCATCAGCTTATGCCAGACATGCTCTAGTGAGTGCTTATGAAATGATAAGTCTACCTAATATTGTTTCAAAATCTAGCAACAAATCCTGTGAATCAAGCTAAATCTTCTATCAAAAAAGTATTTATTTTCCTTCTTTTTTTAGGACGGGTCCTACCTGTAAGGTAATCTCTTTTTTTTTTACATTACAATACACAATATATAGTATTCACATCAAATGCCTTTGTTCTCTTTCGTACATTTTATATAATTTTCTTTCTGTTTTTGAAAATATATATATTTCTTTTTTACAATGTGCTATTCTAGACAGTAATGGAGTCCATTCACAATTAAATATGTCATGCATACACTGTCCTGCCATACATAGGCATAACCATCCCATACTACACATCACTTCTCTTTAACATTACACAGCTGTAACACCATATGCATTGTCTTCAGTATTTAAAAAAAGTGATTACAAATTCAGTTAGGCTAAATGTAACAGTATATTAGTAGGCATTCAACAGCTAATGTCGACTATCATACCAGCTCGACGTTAGCTGGTGCAAAACAACAAACACATCATTGTGCATTAGAAGGTCTCTTGGAATGTGTCATGTTAGCACACAACCTGACACGAGAGAATGTCTCAAATCAAATAAAACTATCACAGCTACAAATATTGCCATAAAGCTGCCGTGATATTCAGTCCATTGAAATGGACAAATCCGTATAGAAAAAGCTACTTACAGGTTGTAATCACAATAAACCAGACATACATTGGCACTCGGTTCCCCCAGGACCACATTCCCCCGGTGCATAAACGTTAGTTATGACACCGGACTGGAACAGGTTGGGACTGAAACACTGTGACTCAAAGAAAACACACAACACAAAGCACACAGCTCCACTCCAGGGACAGCTTATCACGGGTTGGCGGGCTACTTTCTGCAGTTGCTGAGGAAGGTGGAGGGGAAGTAGGCTCCTCCGCCGTCGCTCCCTGGGGAGCCGTAGAGGCTGTCCTCCTCGCAGCTCATGTCCTCACACGAGTCCTCACTGTGGGGGAGCGGAAAGACGTTTTAAAGGGAGAAGAAAGAAAAGGAGGCTGAACTCATTTAAAGAGTCCATCTCTTATTTTTGTTACTATTAAAAAGGTACTATTTACAGACAGACACTAGCAGACACTTTTATCCAAAGTGACTCACGGTGACTTCAGATACAGGTCATGAAGGAGCAGGTCCCAAACCGGCTCCTTAATTACCTAAATGTTCTGAATTCACTGTAAGTAAACCGCCTTGTAGCCCAGTATATTTACAGATGAGATCCTACAGCAGACAATTTTGCTTTCCATTACACTAACAGTATCGGAAAATGTGGATGCACAGGGCATGGCCAGGTCTTCACCTCTCGCTCTCATCCCAGTTCCCCTCTGGGATGGTGGGCAGGCCCGGCACGCAGCAGCGGTTGGCCCGCAGGTTCTGGGCCGTGCGCCTGGACACGATCCAGACCAGCTTCTTGTTGTCTGGTTTGGTACATTCCCCCGAATAGTACTGGGCCATACACTGGGCCACCAATTCCCTCCAATGGAGCAGCTCCCCCTCGCTGATCTGTGAAGGGATCAGGGACAACAGAGAGATGCTAATAAAGCTTTGAAATAACAACCATGTGTCTGCCCTCCGCAGAACTACTGCCGGACATCAGATGTGGCGCCACTATGGACCAGAGAGATTAGTTCCCCCTAAAACATTTATTTTAAGAGGCTTACATGCTAATGGTGGTCAATTTGGGATAACATTCAGGAACCAACGTGGACTTTGAACATATCCTAGACATTACCTTAAAACAATGTGCTGGTTATAATGCTTTAGAAATTCATGATCATTGCTCATTGTATTGGTTTGTGTTTACCTTAAGGTATTTTTGAAGTTGCTGAACGACCTTCATGGCGGTGGTGGACTGCAGTGCTTTCAGCTCCTGGGCAATAAGAGAGAGAGCAAGCACCGACGGCTAGAGGGAAGCGAGAGAGAGAGAGTCAGTCCACGCAGAGGAATTTTGACACAATGCTACTTGTCAAAGTGTGGCCTCAGACGGATCCTTACTCTTGCTTTAGAGAACACAAGCCGGCATGTGCAGGCTTTCAGCTGTGCTTCCAGGGTGACGATGCTTGGGAACTCCACCCTTCAAATAGAGAAGTCATCTGATGTGATCCTCCATTTTGTTTATTTTGCTTTTGTCTCATAAAAGAAGAAACGTTTTGACTCGCAGTGCCATGCAGACCAGGATAAGGCATCAACAATGACAGTGAAGAAGAGTGAAAGGCCCTCACCTCCCAGCGGTCAGGGATACGAAGGCTGTGTGGTAGAGGCGTAGGAAGGTCAAGGCCGTCACGGCGTGCTGCTCCAGGCTGCCGAGCTTCTCGGAGATGATCTTCTCCATGCGACACAGGTCCGACACGGTGAACTTGCTGTGGCTGATGCGGATGAGCTCCTGCGTGGGTGAGATGGAGCGCTCCTCCTCTACCATCTTGGCGGCCATGTGCAGACAGCACACCCCGATGCACGGAAGGTGCTTGGCCTGCACCTGAACAGGTCGAAAATGGGGAGTGTGTGTGTGTGTGTGTGTGTGTGTGTGTGTGTGTGTGTGTGTGTGTGTGTGTGTGTGTGTGTGTGTGTGTGTGTGTGTGTGTGTGTGTGTGTGTGTGTGTGTGTGTGTGTGCCACAAAATGACATCAGTGACAGAGGACCCGTTTTGCTACATAAATAAACCAATCGCTGAAAATGTGAGAAAGTTACACATGTATTAAAACAAAACAAAAAAATTTAACAAAAACACACACCTTCATGATGGTGAGGAATCTGTCCAGCATATTAACAGCCTGAACAAAAGTCTGGGTGCTGTAGCCGAAGAAGCTGGTCAGGCCCCACAGCTCCTCCACATTGGCGTCCCTGCATTTCGCCGATACTGCATTGTGGTTCTGGCAAGGCACCCCCAGTCATTAGCGTGTAAGCTTGCAAGCTATATACATATAGTGTAGCGTTGAGCCAAGCCGTATCTAGCTGCTGCCACTAAACAATCCCACAGGACATGTTTTTCTGGTTTGAACAATTAACTATTACAATTAATTCATAATATCATTATAGCAATGTCATTACAATGAGTTTGGCTTTATTGTCATTCGATTTTACTAGATCGATGTGTTTTTACTGAATGAAAACAAAAATGTGATTTTGATCAGAAATGCAATAATTTGGTTGTTTTATTGATGTTTCACATCATAACCGAATTCATACTTTTCTCTTGCCTGAAAATTCAAGACATCACTTTGGGCTGGAGTAAACTTTATGGACCAACTATAAAATAAAATAAAAATCAATAACATAGATAGATTAATTGACAATGAAAAATATTGTTGATATTTTGTGTGATATATTTTGTGTTTAATATCGTACTGGGCTGTCACTAATTGATCCAGGCACCTTACAGGGTTCTGTTAAAATTAAGTCTTTGTCAAGTAGTCTTCCATCTAAACTCAAAGATATATTATTGTGGACATCACTTCAACATATTACATTTTTATTTTGTTTTTTTGCATATTAGCCTTATATGTACATGGCAATAATTACAAGAAAGGAGCTATTTTTATAAAGGACACGAATTTAGTTCAAATACAATTTATTTGGTATATTTACAGTGTGGCATCAATGCCCCGCCGTATAACCAAGCCCAAACATATGTAAATAAGAGTCAATCATAAATAGGTCAGTGGGTTACCTCAGCCGGAGCCGCCTCGATCATCTTCAGGCCTGAGTCCCTGGGAAGAAAGCTGGACTCCTTTGCACAACATTGCTTCAGCTCCTTTAAGAGTGAGCTGTCGATGCTCTGGGGATCCTTCATCCTGTAGAACAACATTAGACACTTTATTTGCTGTGGGGTCCAACTCTGTTGACCTCAGGGGGCGTTTTCATGTAGTCCATTAGGCCACACCCACTGGGTTTCGGGTATCACAGGCTCTCTGGCCATCGCCCTTTCTTCGCAGAAAAACACACTAAATAATTGTGTAGATGACCCAAACAAATGCGTTTTCTTTGTATTCGCGTTATGCATTCGGTCAATCCATCATTCATCCACATATTGAAGCAAAGAAACGGTCTATTTTCCTCTAAACGTCTGAGAACAGTCAGCATCGGTACTAATAACAGAAACTAGGTCAACTATGCCAAGACACAAATATGCTGTATTTTTTCTCTTAAACATGCGATAATTGCACAACCACACCGACGAGTTTGGGGGCACTTGATAAACAAGTCGATGGCAGCAACACAAACATGTATTCGACTGAGACAAAAAGACGGCTTGCAATATTGAAGCGACTTGGATTGTTCTTCTTACCCTTCTTCCCGCAGCACGCCATCAGCACTTCGGAGAAGCGCGGTCACGCGAGCTACACTTAAAAAAGCGATTGCGCATTTACATTGTTTTGTACGGTACAGCGCTTTTGCGCCGACAGGGACTCCATGGTGCATTGAAAAGCACCTCGTAAACTCAGAAATATATACTCGAATGGCCACGAAAGTGGTTTAAAACGGTAATGATTGTATTTTGCATGCATGCAAAATAGTAGGCATTGTAGGCAGATATAAAAAAAATCATAAGAAATCGAATCCGATTTTCTACAAACTCCACCATATTCTTGTTCAACATGTCCCTAGGTACCTCTGTGCTAATTGTCAAGTGTTTTCACTGCAAAAAATATATATAATTAGATGCTAAACTCATCCCTAATACACATGTATTACTATTGTCATGAATCCTGCACCTTGAGCCTGTTTTGCCTTAGTTTTGTTTATCCCCTGACCTGAAGTCCAAATTCCCTGAGTTCCTGAACACATCCCGGCTGATTCTCCAACTACGTTCACCTGCTGCAATCTGCACACCTTGTCCTGATCTTCACCTCTGCACTATTTAAGCCATGACCAGACATCCATTCCCTGCCGGATCGTTAGCGTAACCAGTATGTTTATCTCTCGTGTCAGCTTCAAGTTTTTGCAAAGTAGTTGCTGTTTTTGTCTCCGTTTGCCTGTCGCTAATCTGCCGCCTACTCCTCTGTCTACAGTTACTCACCTGGATTGTCACTCACACCTGCCTGGCTGTCTACTTCACTGCAGCATTGTTGGATCAGCACAAAGACCTCCAGCCTTCCAGCCTCACCCACTCCCGACCAACATTCAAGAACCAGCTTCCAAATAAACACTCACCTTGTAAACTCCAACTTACCTCGTCTTGGTCTGCTTTTGGGTTCCTGCACTAGACAAATCATGACAGAACGATCCGGCCAAAATGAACCCAGCGGATCTGGACTCTGTTCGCCATGCCATTTCCCAGCAAGGAATTATGTTGGGACAGCACGGTGGGGCACTGCAGGAGGTAACAAGTGCAATTCGAAATCTAACTACTAGTCTTACCACTGTCCATGCTCAGCTCAGTGCTCTAGCAGTTTCTTCACCACCTGTTTCTCCACCCTCGCCTGCTGTCTCAGAGACTGCGTTGACCCGAGAGCCCAATGTTCCGACACCGGATAAGTACGACGGGGATTTGGGAAGATGTCGTTCTTTTCTCATGCAATGTGACTTGGTTTTTGACTTGCAACCCAACTCCTATGCTTCTGATAAAGCTAGGATTGCCTTTGTTATTGAACTGCTATGGGGAACGCCTCTGGAGTGGGCATCTGCCCTGTGGGAACGACAGGACTCCTGCTTATCGTCGTACCAAGCTTTCTCAGCTGTGATGAGGAAACTTTTTGATCATCCCATCCGAGGAAAGGACGCATCAAAGCGGTTGTGCTCTCTGCGCCAGGGATCACGCAGCGTAGCAGATTTTGTTATTGAATTCAGAACATTGGCAGGGGAAAGTGGGTGGAATGAGGAATCACTACAGGCTATGTTTCATCAGGGGTTATCTGAACAGTTAAAGGATGAACTAATATCTTATCCTGAGCCTAGGGACTTGGACGGTTTGGTGGCTTTGTCTATTCGGGTTGATAACAGGTGCCGAGAGAGAAGGAGGGATAAACGTGAGAGGTTTTCCAACCATTCTCCGTGTCGTCAACCTTCCAAATCTGGAAATGGAGCGGAGTTGGGGAACCGCGCTACAGCCCAGGAGTTAAAGGGGGAACAGCGGTCATCAGATTCCGAACCCATGCAGGTGGGACGTCATGGAGTGTCTGTAGAAGAGCGCCAGCTTAGACGCAAGTCAAACAGCTGTTTTTACTGCGGTAAAAGGAACCATCACATCTCCTCCTGCCCAGAGGCTGTTAAACTCCCAGGCTCGCTAAGAGTGGGAGGATTCTTAGCGAGCCAATCTCAGTTTTCCAACAATCCTGTAAGACCTCCAGTTCCTGTCACACTCATGAACTCTAATCATTCTGTTGAGATTAATGCTTTGATAGATTCAGGTGCGGATGACAGCTTCATGGACGCCAATCTGGTGGAGCAGCTGGGCCTCTCCAAGGAATGTCTCCCGGAGGCCATTGAAGCTACCACACTTAACGGCGAATTTTTGGCACGGATAACTAAGAGAACTGGACCCGTTAACATGCTGATATCAGGAAATCATTCAGAGGTCATATCCTTTTTCATCTTGCACTCTCCTCGCGCTCCTCTGGTTTTGGGTTACCCATGGCTTCAAGAACATAACCCCACTATGGATTGGGTCACTGGCAAGGTAACCAACTGGAGTATAAAGTGTCATGCTAACTGTCTTAAAACGGCATGTGCCCCCTCTGCTTCTAAACAGGGCCTGGACCCACCACCTCCAGACATATCGATGGTTCCCGATGTTTACCACAATCTTAAGGAGGTGTTTAGCAAACAGAAGGCCCTGTCTCTGCCTCCCCACCGACCGTATGATTGTGCTATCGATCTTATACCTGGAGCTACCCACCCTAAGGGCCGCCTCTACAGTATATCTAAACCTGAACGTGAAGCCATGGAAAGCTACATTAAGGATTCTCTTGCTGCTGGCCTCATTCGTCCCTCCTCTTCACCCCTGGGGGCGGGGTTTTTCTTCGTAGGTAAGAAGGATGGCTCCCTGCGGCCTTGTATTGATTACCGTGGGCTTAATAATATAACTATCAAGAACAAGTACCCTCTGCCCTTGATGAACTCTGCTTTCGACTCCCTGCAGGGTGCAACCATTTTCACTAAGCTGGACTTACGCAATGCATATCACTTGGTCCGTATTAAAGAGGGAGATGAATGGCTGACGGGGTTCAATACTCCTATGGGTCACTTTGAATACCTGGTGATGCCATTTGGACTCACTAATGCTCCGGCAGTCTTCCAGAGTATGGTTAACGACGTTCTGAGAGACATGATCGGTCGTTTTGTGTTTGTTTACTTGGATGACATTCTTGTGTTTTCCGAAGATCTACCTAACCATGTCCTGCATGTTAAACAGGTTCTGCAGCGGTTGTTGGAGAGCCACCTGTTCGTTAAGGCTGAGAAATGTGATTTTCATGCCCACACCACATCTTTCCTCGGTTATATCATCTCTGAGGGTCAGTTGACGATGGATCTTGAGAAAGTTAAGGCGGTTCTCGATTGGCCTCAGCCCGACTACAGGTTGCAACTCCAGAGGTTTCTGGGGTTTGCAAATTTCTACAGACGATTCATCCGTGATTACAGCAGAGTGGCCGCTCCGCTCACTGCCCTGACTTCAAGTTCCAGATCCTTCAGTTGGAATCCGGAGGCAAACAAAGCTTTCCTGGATCTTAAGAAGCGCTTCACTGATGCGCCAATCCTCTCTCACCCAGATACATCTCGTCAGTTTGTTGTGGAAGTGGATGCGTCCGATGTGGGAGTCGGTGCGGTTCTTTCCCAGCGGAGCTCCAGTGACTAAGATTCATCCCTGTGCCTTTTTCTCTCGTCGTCTCTCTCCAGCTGAAAGAAACTATGATGTGGGGAACCGGGAACTGCTTGCTGTCAAACTCGCCTTGGAGGAGTGGCGCCACTGGCTGGAGGGGGCTGAGCAGCCATTTGTAGTTTGGACAGACCACAAGAACCTTGCATACGTGCAATCCGCCAGGCGTCTAAACTCCCGTCAAGCCAGGTGGGCCTTGTTTTATGGACGCTTCAATATTTCCCTCACCTTTCGACCAGGCTCACGGAATGGCAAGGCGGACGCTCACTCTCGGATGTTTTCCAAGGCAGAGAAAGATGAGGCAACACCGGAGACTATTCTGCCTCAAGGACTCATCGTGGGTGCTGTCACCTGGAGGATCGAGGAGGAGGTGATGACAGCCCTTCGGACTCAGCCCGGTCCTGGTAATGGTCCGCCAGGTCGTCTGTTTGTGCCTGACTCTGTCCGTTCTACTGTGCTTCAGTGGGCCCATGCCAGCAAGATGGCTTGTCACCCTGCTGTGGCTAGAACAATGGCCTTACTGTGCAGATGGTTTTGGTGGCCTGCCATGGGAGACCAGACTCTGAGTTTTGTTGCTGCATGCCCAGTGTGCGCTCAAAATAAGGGAACCAATCGACCCAGCTCTGGACTTCTGCATCCTCTGCCCATTCCGTGGCGACCTTCGTCGCATCTGGCTCTGGATTTTGTGTCTGGGTTGCCCTTATCTGAGGGGAACACTGTTGTTCTGACAGTAGTGGACAGATTCAGCAAGTTTGCTCACTTTCTGCCTCTCCCCAAGCTTCCGTCTGCCACTGAGACTGCAAATATCCTGGTCAAGGAGGTGTTTAGGAAACACGGTCTACCTGGTGACATTGTTTCAGATCGTGGCCCGCAGTTCACGTCTGCCGTTTGGAAAGCTTTCTGCCTAGCCATTGGAGCGACTGTCAGCCTCACATCTGAATTCCATCCCCAGTCTAATGGTCAAGCTGAAAGGGCCAACCAGAAGATTGAGTCCACGCTTCGTTGCCTTGTCTCTTCTAATCCCACCACCTGGTCCTCTCAGCTACCATGGGCGGGGTACGCCCATAACACTCTCCCGACCTCTGCCACTGGGATGTCCCCCTTTCAATGTCTGTACGGATATCAACCGCCCCTGTTCCCATCACAAGAGAAGGATCTCTGTTCCCTCAGTCCAAGCTCACATTCGCCGTTGCCATCGGACCTGGCATCGTGCCAGGAAGAACCTTCTTAAGGCCTCTGACTGTTACCAGCGACAAGCCAACCGTCATCGTGTTCTGGCTCCAACCTACGCGGTTGGGGATAAGGTCTGGTTGGCCACCCGGAATCTGCCCCTACGGACTGAATCGAAGAAACTGTCCCCTAAGTTTATTGGTCCGTGTTACGACCCCAATTGGTATCTAGGGGTATCTTTGGGGAGTAACAAATAATATTTTTCCGGGGGACAAGGAGGAGTCTCAGACAGAGGTAAAGGTTAACAAAAAGGTTTATTAAGGTAACGAAAAACCACTTTCCCAAAAGGGGAAAACACAAAGGGAAATAACTACTGGTCAACAAAACTATAACTAAACACTAATTAACCAAAATAGCTCACTCTACTAGTTCCACGAGAAGAAACACAACACTTCGTTCACTAGTTTCCACAAATGCAGCACGTTATCTGCCGAATGGCCCACTGGCTCCCGTGCTCTGGTCCGCTCCCAGCTTATATAGCCCTATTCTGCGCAGGTGCACTCCATTTGCCTGATTGCGTGAGTGCTGCAGGAGGAGGGACAAACAGTAGGCTGGGGAGAGAACACAGTTAGTTACACAAAAAACACACTACGTCCGTAACACTCCCCCCCATAAGAGCAAACGGGTAGTTTGCAACATTAGAGCAACACTACTCTAATTGTCACATCACAGGGGAAGTTGCACTCACTTCCCCACTGTCACATAGGATGGTCTGTTACCTGTAATCAGACCACCTTACCCACGGGACAGTGCGTCCGCTACAATGTTGTCCGTCCCCTTCTTGTGCCGGATCTCTAGGTGGTAACCCTGCACTAACAAAGCCCAGCGCATTAACCTCTGGTTGTGGTTGTACATCTGGGCTAAGAACACGAGAGGGTTATGGTCAGTGTACACAATCACTGGCGAGGAACTGGAACCAACATATACCTCGAAATGCTGTAACGCAAGTAGCATTGCTAAGGTCTCCTTCTCAATGGTGGAGTAGTTCAGCTGATGCCGTTTGAATTTAACTGAGAAGTAGCATACAGGATGGCATACCTCTCCCTCTCCATCCTGCAGTAGCACTGCACCGGCTCCAGAAGCACTGGCATTGTGTAAGGTTTTACCTCTTCCTCACTACCCTCTCCACCTGGAGTAAAACCACCAGGCTGTGGCTCAATCACTCCTTCCTGACTCTCACCCGGGGATACCGCTGCAGTAGCCCCGGCCACCACACCAGGAGACTCCTCCAAAACCTGTGAGGCAAGAATTCCCTTTTCTACCAGTCCTCTTAAAAGGACTGCCTTCAGATTTTTTTTTATAAGCGACCGTGAAACAGAAATACCGTAATAATTGGCAATCAAACACAAATCATCCTTCCTACAGCCATCCACCTGACTTAAAGTAGGATGTGCCACAAACTCCTCTAAGTTAAACACTGCCATTTTACCAGAAGGCAAACCACAGTGACTGCAGTCCGAAGCTCATCACGTAGTAGGTTAGGCTAAGCTACAAACAAATAGTTCTACCACACCCACGTACTGAGTTGGCAACCTTAAGTCCTCCTTCACTGGTGAAGAGTGTGATAAGCGTCAATGCCAGGTGCCACACACACGCGAATACCACGCTCAGCCTTATAGAAAACTACTTCCTCAATTCCTATACCCTAACACCAAAGCTATATCTATCTATCTATCTTCTGGAGCTTGCCGGGCTCGAGGCGACTTTAAAGGCTAAACTTCAGCGGCCGGAGCCCTGAAACGCCTACCTCCGTCGGGGAAACGAGTCCCCGCCCAGGATTCACTCCGAAAACAAGAAAGGTAAAACAACAAATGAGTGCCCGAAGGAAAGACTAAAACAGTCCAGCTGGACACTCCCCTATCTAACTGAGGAAGCAGATTAACCGTTTAGCAAAGGCTGAACACATGGCCACCCAGACAATGATACTCACCACGCTAGCCACCAGAGCCGTCTATCAAAGCTTCTCCTTGTCTATCCCGGACGAGCCCCCACTTGTTACGACCCCAATTGGTATCTAGGGGTATCTTTGGGGAGTAACAAATAATATTTTTCCGGGGGACAAGGAGGAGTCTCAGACAGAGGTAAAGGTTAACAAAAAGGTTTATTAAGGTAACGAAAAACCACTTTCCCAAAAGGGGAAAACACAAAGGGAAATAACTACTGGTCAACAAAACTATAACTAAACACTAATTAACCAAAATAGCTCACTCTACTAGTTCCACGAGAAGAAACACAACACTTCGTTCACTAGTTTCCACAAATGCAGCACGTTATCTGCCGAATGGCCCACTGGCTCCCGTGCTCTGGTCCGCTCCCAGCTTATATAGCCCTATTCTGCGCAGGTGCACTCCATTTGCCTGATTGCGTGAGTGCTGCAGGAGGAGGGACAAACAGTAGGCTGGGGAGAGAACACAGTTAGTTACACAAAAAACACACTACGTCCGTAACACTCCCCCCCATAAGAGCAAACGGGTAGTTTGCAACATTAGAGCAACACTACTCTAATTGTCACATCACAGGGGAAGTTGCACTCACTTCCCCACTGTCACATAGGATGGTCTGTTACCTGTAATCAGACCACCTTACCCACGGGACAGTGCGTCCGCTACAATGTTGTCCGTCCCCTTCTTGTGCCGGATCTCTAGGTGGTAACCCTGCACTAACAAAGCCCAGCGCATTAACCTCTGGTTGTGGTTGTACATCTGGGCTAAGAACACGAGAGGGTTATGGTCAGTGTACACAATCACTGGCGAGGAACTGGAACCAACATATACCTCGAAATGCTGTAACGCAAGTAGCATTGCTAAGGTCTCCTTCTCAATGGTGGAGTAGTTCAGCTGATGCCGTTTGAATTTAACTGAGAAGTAGCATACAGGATGGCATACCTCTCCCTCTCCATCCTGCAGTAGCACTGCACCGGCTCCAGAAGCACTGGCATTGTGTAAGGTTTTACCTCTTCCTCACTACCCTCTCCACCTGGAGTAAAACCACCAGGCTGTGGCTCAATCACTCCTTCCTGACTCTCACCCGGGGATACCGCTGCAGTAGCCCCGGCCACCACACCAGGAGACTCCTCCAAAACCTGTGAGGCAAGAATTCCCTTTTCTACCAGTCCTCTTAAAAGGACTGCCTTCAGATTTTTTTTTATAAGCGACCGTGAAACAGAAATACCGTAATAATTGGCAATCAAACACAAATCATCCTTCCTACAGCCATCCACCTGACTTAAAGTAGGATGTGCCACAAACTCCTCTAAGTTAAACACTGCCATTTTACCAGAAGGCAAACCACAGTGACTGCAGTCCGAAGCTAATCACGTAGTAGGTTAGGCTAAGCTACAAACAAATAGTTCTACCACACCCACGTACTGAGTTGGCAACCTTAAGTCCTCCTTCACTGGTGAAGAGTGTGATAAGCGTCAATGCCAGGTGCCACACACACGCGAATACCACGCTCAGCCTTATAGAAAACTACTTCCTCAATTCCTATACCCTAACACCAAAGCTATATCTATCTATCTATCTTCTGGAGCTTGCCGGGCTCGAGGCGACTTTAAAGGCTAAACTTCAGCGGCCGGAGCCCTGAAACGCCTACCTCCGTCGGGGAAACGAGTCCCCGCCCAGGATTCACTCCGAAAACAAGAAAGGTAAAACAACAAATGAGTGCCCGAAGGAAAGACTAAAACAGTCCAGCTGGACACTCCCCTATCTAACTGAGGAAGCAGATTAACCGTTTAGCAAAGGCTGAACACATGGCCACCCAGACAATGATACTCACCACGCTAGCCACCAGAGCCGTCTATCAAAGCTTCTCCTTGTCTATCCCGGACGAGCCCCCACTTGTTACGACCCCAATTGGTATCTAGGGGTATCTTTGGGGAGTAACAAATAATATTTTTCCGGGGGACAAGGAGGAGTCTCAGACAGAGGTAAAGGTTAACAAAAAGGTTTATTAAGGTAACGAAAAACCACTTTCCCAAAAGGGGAAAACACAAAGGGAAATAACTACTGGTCAACAAAACTATAACTAAACACTAATTAACCAAAATAGCTCACTCTACTAGTTCCACGAGAAGAAACACAACACTTCGTTCACTAGTTTCCACAAATGCAGCACGTTATCTGCCGAATGGCCCACTGGCTCCCGTGCTCTGGTCCGCTCCCAGCTTATATTGCCCTATTCTGCGCAGGTGCACTCCATTTGCCTGATTGCGTGAGTGCTGCAGGAGGAGGGACAAACAGTAGGCTGGGGAGAGAACACAGTTAGTCACACAAAAAACACACTACGTCCGTAACAGTCCGTTTGTGGTAGAACGGATCATAAACCCAGCTGTTGTCCGTCTCAAATTGCCCAGAACCCTCAGAATCCATCCTGCTTTCCATGTCTCCTGCCTTAAGCCTGTTCTCCTCAGTCCCGCCTCCCCCTCGGATAATCGACGGGGGTCCTGTCTACACCGTTCGCCGCATCATGGACTCCAGACGACATGGGCGGGGTTTCCAATACCTTGTGGACTGGGAGGGTTACGGTCCTGAGGAGAGGAGCTGGATACCTCGGCGCCAGATCCTTGATGCCGACCTGCTCCGGGACTTCTATAGGCTCCATCCTAGCGCCCCGGGTGGTCCGCCCGGTGGCGTCCATCGGAGGGGGGGTACTGTCATGAATCCTGCACCTTGAGCCTGTTTTGCCTTAGTTTTGTTTATCCCCTGACCTGAAGTCCAAATTTCCTGAGTTCCTGAACACCGGCTGATTCTCCAACTACGTTCACCTGCTGCAATCTGCACACCTTGTCCTGATCTTCACCTCTGCACTATTTAAGCCATGACCAGACATCCATTCCCTGCCGGATCGTTAGCGTAACAAGTATGTTTATCTCTCGTGTCAGCTTCAAGTTTTTGCAAAGTAGTTGCTGTTTTTGTCTCCGTTTGCCTGTCGCTAATCTGCCGCCTACTCCTCTGTCTACAGTTACTCACCTGGATTGTCACTCACACCTGCCTGGCTGTCTACTTCACTGCAGCATTGTTGGATCAGCACAAAGACCTCCAGCCTTCCAGCCTCACCCACTCCCGACCAACATTCAAGATCCAGCTTCCAAATAAACACTCACCTTGTAAATTCCAACTTACCTCGTCTTGGTCTGCTTTTGGGTTCCTGCACTAGACAAATCGTGACAACTATATAGGCAGATATAAAAAAAATAATCATAGAAAATATGTGCTTAGGTACCTCTGTGCTGATTTTCTTTGATTTTTTTTTTCTTTGGCATATAGTGCATCCAGCCCTCCCTGCACCAGCCCAATCACCTGTGTTTTCTGTGTCTGGCTACCCACATGCTCTGCCTCATCTCCACCTTCTCTGCATCTCTCATAAGTATATAATCCGCCTGCCCGCCAGGCTCACTCCAAACAGCTACCTTCCCTGTTTTTCATTTATTTGTTTTGAACTCTCTGATTTTGTACTTTGGGCTGGCTTTAAAGTAACCTGGTTTTCATCTGGACTGTCATTGGATTGTGACGTTTAGCTTAGTACAGACTTCTTTAATTCTAGCCCTGCCTTTGCCTTATGTGTTCTGCTGTTGTGCCTTTACTATTACCAATGGAGTGGATGGAATATTTACCGTAACAATGGAGATGTGGACATTAGATCAGAATATAAGGACAGAGCAGATCTGGTTTGTAGTCTCTGTCAGACAACAGAATGGTTTGGTAGCCTATTGGGATGATGTATTGTAAAATGAAGAATCGCAAGGACAGCAATACCTCACAGCTTTGGCAAATGGGTATCATAAATCCACTTGACGAAGATGCATCCCTTGAGAAGATTTAGAGATTTACTATTTTGTTGCCTGGAAATATTTGATTGACTGACTTTCACAGGACATTTCTGTCACGATACAATGGCGGACTCAAAATGCACGACTCGGACAGGGAATAACAGGTAAGAGAATTTAATTGTTCAAAGAACAAACGCAGGCAAAGGAACAAAAATGGCAGGTAGATAGCGTCGTCAGGAGTAAAATAATTGTCTGGTAACACTGGGAAAAACAAGCACTACGAATTGTCTAGGAACACTGAGAAAAAACAAGCACTGGGAATAACGCTGGAGTGAGTAACTAACGAACTATTACAATCTGGCACAGGTAAGTGGGATTTGTGTGTATTTATGCATGGGGACTGAGGAAGCTGATAAATTTCAAAATAAAACAGGAAGTGAAATAAACAGACAGAAACACAGAATAAAAGCAGGAACATGACAATTTCCACAAAAACTTGTAAACTAACCAAACCCTCTTTTGACGAGACCCAAATGTTGACTGGGAGGCTGTAGTGATGACCCTGACATTTCAGACAAGGAAGATCTGGTCCCACAAATTGAGTCACCACTTTCTAACAAAGCGATGCCATATTCTGGGTATTCTGGCTAAGCTGTTCCAAAGAAATACTCTCATCACCAAATGCGATATGCGAAAATATCAACCAGTAGAGCAGCACAATGTGTTTAGTTATTCATTAAGAAACACTTTAAACATTAACAGTAACAACTACTGTTAACTACAAGAACATTACTTGCCCTGCTTCTCTTGCATACTCGTTATTACTTGCACTGCTGCAAGCAGGGCGAGTACTGTTCTCTTGTATACTTATTACTTGCACTGCTGCAAGCAGGGCGAGTAGTTACCTTGCATAGTTATTATTATGTGCGCTGCTGCAAGCAGGGCAAGCACTGTTCTCTTGCATATTTGTAATACTTTAATATATTAACTTTTGGATTTTCCAATACATATACATTGTAATCAATCTTCAAAGGGACATCTGTGTAAACAACAGACTGAACAAGCTGAGCTCATGTACAGGCTGGAAATTAACTATTGGTACCATATAACTGGTTCAAACATACTATACATACATATACATGTACACACACACATACGTAAATATATGTACACTTTGTTAGATCCGTCACTTTGTGAAGATTGTTGTCCTGTAACGGTTGTGAACAAGCTGGTGGGGAGATTCGCCCAGCCCCTAACTACTGTATACCAGACACCTACCCCGCTTACTCCGGCGCCCCACCTCTGGGCATAACCCTGGCCAGAACCGTGGCTGCCGATCGCGTCTGTGTAGTAGCTCTTCCCTGGGACCTGTGAACTTGGAAGTTTGCTGGGATTTGTTTAAGAGTTTAGAAGGGAATAACTCTAGGGATATGTTTCTTGAACGAGGACTAGGTAACCTCTTAGAATCACGATGCTACTTGCACTGTCCGAAAGAAGAGGGCGTCGTCCGATGAAAAATGGTTAAAATTATTTTATTTGCTGGATTACTTTTAAGTGCGCCTATAGTTATGATAAAACAATGCTTAGGTTTATAAAGAATGTGATAAACAAAGAGTAACATCCCTTACGTCCCATGCCTTCTCAAATATCTGGACACCGATGAATCAACATTACTTGACACCCCCTTCTTGATATCAGCGGAGTCCAGGATAGGGCCGCAGGTATCAGTTGAAGACAGGAGAGGCTGACACAGAGTCAGTGGGGCCGGAAAAGGCAGGGGTATCAGTGGGGGTAAAAGGCTGGAGTAGAAGGTCACGGAGGTTCAAAGAAACCCCTCGATCCCAAGGGCCAAAGGAATGCAGGATGTCCTGGGAGTCCAGGGAACCAGGCGGGCCAGTAGAGACGACAGTCGGTGGAGTGTAGGCCCAGAGTCTCCCCTGCTGAGGGCGACGACGGGGCCATCGGGGGGGGGGGAGTTTAGGAAGTCCCCCATCGAACCCTCGGGATCGATGGGAACCCTGGCGGGATGCTGAGGCAGCGCAGTTCCCGGTACGTAGTCCATCGTGCCCAGCCACAGCCAAAGCAATGCCACAAACGACGTCGGGGGTCATGGCTCCCTCTTGTTCGTAGGTGGATTTGTCATGGACGTCCTTCCTCCTAGTGCGGGTTGGGTAAAAAATATTTCTCCTCCCCCGTCCGGGGTAGGGGTTCCAGTGCTTATCTGTTCGTAGTTATCTTAGTCGTATGTCTGTTAGTCGTTGTGGTTGCTAATTCTTGCTATTGATGGGGTGGTTGCGGGCCTTGTTGCTTCCGTGATCTAATAAGGACTGCTTATCTACGGGGGTACCGATTCCAAGCAGTCGTTGGAATGCGGCCATTGTGCCTGCCTTATTTTCTTCTTCGGTACATGGTAGAGGGGTCTTCTTTTCCATTGTTCTAGCCATCATGATTCCTAGTCTTCTTTAGTCTTGAATTGGTTTGAGCTGGCTCACTCCTTGTATCCCTTTTTTCTGTCCACACTTAACACAGTCTCTCAGGACTTGTCTGACTTTCTTCTCGGTGATACTGAGCCTATTCTCCACCAATTCCCTCTTTGTCGGCATGGCTCCGGCATGGCCCAATCCCTCATGGATGCCCAGCACGACCTCCGGCACGGACTTCTCTGGGACTAGTTTACCCAATGGGGTTTCTTCCCAATCCTCGATATTGACGAACACAACTTTTCTTAGTTGCCTGTAGCGATCGACTTTTTGGTTTCCTTGCCAGTGTTCTCCTTCTTTAGTGTGGGCTCTCTGATGGATCACATCTAACTCTATAGTGTGTCTCATCTGAGCTATCTTGGTCCACAACTCATAGTGCGCCACTTGTTTTCCTTTGGCTCCTTTGTTTCTTCGACTGGATATTTCTGCTCTCTCTTGTCCGGCCGTCAAGGTTGCTGGCGCACTGCCCGGAGAATCCCCTGGTTTCTTCCCCATGTAGTCGTCATCTTCTTGGCTGTCCGCCATATCGAGTCATCTCCCACTCTGGGCCTCTCTTTGCGCTGTGAGCAGGGGAGAGAAGGAGACTTCTTTGGTTATGCTGCCGTCAGAACAGTTTCGATGATCAGTCTTCAGTTCTACGGGTACCTATTTCTTCCTTGTCGTTTTGTTTCGACGTCGGAACTCCCGGTCTGTCCTATACAGCACAGGCGGTGGCGTCTGCTAACCACAGACTTCCCACCTGGTTTCGAGGCTGCTCGCTACTGCATGCACTCACGGGTCATTCACTATCCAGCCATGCACTTCACTCAGTCCCGGTGTAGAGCGTCCTCGTCTCGGCACGCTTCTCTCTTCCCTGCGAAGAGCGTCCTCGTCTCGGCACGCTTCTCTCTTCCCGGCGAAGAGCGTCCTCGTCTCGGCACGTTTCTCCCTGGTTCTTCTGAGTTCGTTCTCACAGCTGGGGGTTCCTGAGCACAACGATTCACTTCTTCGTCATGCCCCACGTTGGGCGCCAAGTGTTAGATCCGTCACTATGTGAAGCTTGTTGTCCTGTAACGGTTGTTAACAAGCTGGTGGGGAGATTCGCCCAGCCCCTAACTACTGTATACCAGACGCCTACCCCGCTTACTTCGGCGCCCCACCTCTGGGCATAACCCTGGCCAGAACCGTGGCTGCCGATCGCGTCTGTGTAGTAGCTCTCCCCTGGGACCTGTACACTTGGAAGTTTGCTGGGATTTGTTTAAGAGTTTGGAAGGGAATAACTCTAGGGATATGTTTCTTGAACGAGGACTAGGTAACCTCTTAGAATCACGATGCTACTTGCACTGTCCGAAAGAAGAGGGCGTCGTCCGATGAAAAATGGTTAAAATGATTTTATTTGCTGGATTACAGGGGGGGACATTGCATAAAGCTAAAAATACTATCAATAAAAAGTAAAAGGGAAAAAATAGAATAATAAAAAAGATACTTTCTATAAGTAATCTAAAATAAAGGTTAAAACAACGATCACACATATTGCTTACTTGTGGTGCGGAGCCGTATCAATTGCCGGGGAAAGAGGAGAAAAAACTCTTCTTGGATCATGGCCGAAAAAGTTCTTTTTGTTTTTTCTGTCCGTAATTCTTCTGTGTGCCTGCAGCTGTAAGCCTTCATAGCTTCTTAGGGCTTTGGGAGGAATCCTCTCCGGAGATTGGGCGGTCAAGGCTAGCTTCTGGTAAAAATCCTAGGCTAATAGAAGTTCTGAGAAGAATCTTCTCCTATTTTCTCTTCTTCTCTTCTTTTCTGAATCCATTCTAAGTCTTTTTAGTCTTTTATTCTTCTCCGGACTTTAGGTGGCCGTCCTGCATGGAGCCCCTGTGGCTAGGATTCCTCGCTATTCCTGCCCCGGGCAGGCCTTTTTATAGAACAGATATGACCTTGATCAGTCCACGCCCTTTTATTACTTATTCATGATGCTGTCATCACCTAATTATGCTGACATCACCTATGCTATCCTCCATTTTGTCAACTATATGAACTGCAGCTGGTGTTCTTCTGCTGATGTCAGCTAATCTACTAGTTTTTTTGGTGATCTTATCAGTACTCATCAAACCCTCACAGGCAAGGCCAACTTTCCCAAGTAAAACAATTAAGTTATGTTCCAAACAATAACAATACTGTAGCAATGTCCACTACTACACGCCACCTAGGTGGCTCCCATACTCCACCTAGGTGACTTTCCTCGGGCTCCTCCAAACCTCAGGATCATCAAAGAGTGTTTAAGACCTCCTTTCAGACATGAAAATATCGTTTTTAAGCACAGCATTTAGCTTCTACCGGAAACACACACCCGGATATGAAGAACATAGCCACTAGCCATAGACTCGTTCTCAAAACCTATAACTCAGACTTGTATAAGTTGGACACGATCGGGATCAGTAGTAGACGAACACGTGGATGTCCAAGATGTGTCTGTCGCTCCAAGTATGTGAGTTTATTCGCAAGTTTAAAAACAATATAAAAGACGACTGTCAAGAAAGAAGAGTCTCCACAGGGACCCATTCGCCGTCCCCTGATTGACTTCCATTATAAAATGTATGGTTTTAAAAAGTTGATTATTTCGAAAACTATAAAATATTTTTGTTAGAAAAGTACGAGCAGTCGATTCCAATGACGGCTGAATTTTTTTTTATTTCTGTTGAATGACCATGTACGGAGGGAATACTTTGCAACAGTATGGTTATACCTGAGGAGCGCACCAACATCTGCCCATGCACAGTAGCAAGTACGGTGGCTGCAATGGGAGCATACTGAAATAGCATATTGTGAATGCTCTACACTTTCAATGAAGTCTCTAGCTAAAAAAAATTATGAGGAGTTGAGTGCCAAATTATTGGTAAGAATAAGAAAGCCTAAAGGTGCGTTCACACCAAAAGCGAAGGTGCGGCGCAAATACATACTGTAGCGCTCGCGGCTCGGCCGCACGGCTTGCTAGCTAGCTGAATGATGAGGAGACAGTGGTTGAAGTTCAGTCGGAGAACCAGGTTTATTACCCTAAAATACAGGCTAATAACGGGGTTGGAAGAGTGCCCAAAACAACAAAAAAGGCTGGTAGCCGAAACTAGCTAGTTAGGTAATAATTGGGAGTAACGTTCGAGGTGTCTCTCTTCAGGCTTTCCTTATTGTCTCCCGTCGTTTTCCCTCCCACTCTCTGTTCCCTTCTTAGCCCCCTCCCCTTTTCTGAACCTGACCTATCAGCTGAACTAGGGGCAACATCTTCCCCCCATGAACTCCAAGAGTCTCTCCCATGTTAGTCCTGCAGGATCGCTACAATACAAAGTCAATGCAAAGACGTGAATAGATGCGAATCCAACCTGGCGGCGCGGATGTCATGAATTGGTGCGGCGCGAACGACCTGGTGCACGAGGATTCCGCGTGATTCCACAGTTACACTGTGAATACTTAAAAAGCCTAAGAATAACAGTAGTTGAGCGCTGCTTGCAGCACTCACCTAATAATAAAGCCTAAGTATAACAATAGTTGAGAATACAAATGAATGAAGATGTACACAAAAAAAGGATCTATGAGGGGTTAGAGGGGCAAGGTGATGGTCATGTGGTGGAGGGGGGGGGGGGGGCACTGCTGTCCTGGTGCATCAAAGAGGGATGAGCCTGTTGCTGAAAGTGTTCCTGATCTGCCTCAGGAGGAGGAGTCAGAGAACTCTGCAGTCATTGTCTTTATTGTCATTGGAGAAATATTGACTCCAAAATAGTGCTCTGCTGAATGACAAATTTATGTTGACACTGAAAGTGGCAATTACTTAATAGAAGGTAGCCTATAAATTAGCCTACACACCCCCGACTTCCTCCCTTGACCAACCCAACTCCTGCTAATCATTTCTCAGGAAACACCCCCGACTTTCTCCCGTGACGAACCCAACTCCTGCTAATCATTTCTCAGGAAACACCCCCGACTTCCTTCCCTGAAGAACCCAACTCCTGCCAATCAATCCTCACGTAAGACCCCCCACTTCCTCCCGTGATGAACCCAACCCCTGCCAATTTTACCACCTCAGGTAAAACCCGACTTCCTCCCCTGACGAACTCAGTCATTTGGATTAATTTATACTTGTACCCATCTTTGGGTACAAGTATGAATCAGCTCAGCCAGATTCCCCAATTATAACATGCTAAAGTGAACATTTATTTCAGCCACTTGGATGTTAATTTAAAACACTTGATATCGGTCAACACAAGTTATCCAAATTATATTCACACAATCAATTTGTCCTAGACTTCATTTAAAAATGTTTAATATAGCATGTTTTCAGAGGCCAATCACTATACTTTGTATGACTGAAATCTTAAGAGGCTAAATTACTTCAAGAGGACCTTCTAAAGGGCCAAAGAGCATGCTTTAGACTCGGCACACTGTGGGAGTTGAATTTGCCTCAGACGCAGACCGCCATTTCTCCAAGTTTACGCTAAACTCAACTGTGATTGGTTCCTGCTGGGTGGCCCCAGCATCCTCTATGTTGACTTCCACTTCACTGTCTTTCCGGGCTTTTCCTCTGCCTGTTGGGCCACAGTAGTTACTGGTGTTAGTATTTGTAGTTCATTAGTAATTGTTCAGTAAATATTTTTTGGAAAAAGAAAGATGGGTATATAATTACAAGTAAGTAATAACATACTTGTAAGTACTTCTTTGAATGAGTTTGAGTGATACTATACTTGAAATACTATATTGTCTGATAATATAATTAAATAATAAAAATAATATCTTATCTAACATACATGAGACTCATGTCTTACATTTACTCTATAATGGAAACTTCTTCAGTTTCCGTTCCTAAGGCATAGGCCTATTTTAAAAATGCAACAATATATTAGAGGTAGAGAAGAAAGCAAAAACACAACATGATTATCAATGATGATGAATACATAAATGTCAAAGATTGCAAGTGAAAGGTTAGTTGACAAATATGAGTTGTTTAGCACACCTTTGGAAGATCCCACGTTCTTCTGAGCAGATGTGCCGTCTCCTGTCGACTTTGATTTCTTCTCCTCTTTCCTCTTGTCATCTTTTGTTTTACTCACTGAATCCTAATAATAATATACAAATAATGTTTTTCATGACATGAATTCCCTTCCCTTGAATCCAACTCAGACATTCTTCTCATCATTCTCCCTAAAGTCTAGCCAAAATCATTGTGATTATGTCAGATTAAATACAATTGAATTATACTGTAAACTACACTAACATGTCTAGGGTCTTGTAGTCTACATTTCCCCTTTATGATATCCCAGAGAAAAACAACCTTTTCTGATGGTCCGTCGGGTCTTAAAGCAGCTTTGGTAGGCAGGAAGCCGAGGTCGCATCGCATGCTGACGGCTGGATCTCCTTTGAGCAAGCCATGGAGCGGGACGCGCACACAACAAAGCACCGTTGTGATGGGGGCCTCTTGAACAAGGTCAGTCACCAATTTCTTCTTCTTATCTTTAGAACCGGCAGATTTTTCCTGGGAACCGCCTTTGCCTGACGACTGCGCACATGAATGAGCATTTTGAATATAATGAATGTATTTTGGATTTATTGGGTCTAAATATTAATATTTATATATATATATATATATTTAGTACTTATATATGAAATACTAAAGAATTCTTTTTTTTTTTGTGAAGTCAGGATGATAACTTTACTTCTTTGCCTTTAGCATCTTTCAGGGTTTGGGTAGGTTTGGTTTCTTCAGGCGTGGCGGGCCATGACAGGACCTGACACACACAACAGGTGGCACTCAGATTTACACTAAAACCCATCAGGGACTGTACTAAATATTCCTACTATTCCCAGCACTGCATGACAGTGGATAACAATAACTAACAACAACAACAAACACAACAACTATTAACAATCATGAATGTAGAACACAGGTAAAATCTCCATACCTTGTCCTCTTCTAACCTCAGCCAAAGGCCTCGAATGAGAAATCTCTTCAGGGCTGGGAGGTCTTGGACTACGAATGTCTGCGTGTGCAGGAAGTCCATGCACTGGTCCCAGGCCAGTGCAGCTGTGGTGTGTGTTAGGACTGGGGATGGGGTTATGGTTAAGCTCAGTGAAGGGGTTACAATGGCAATTATGCTCATTAAATTCAACACAACTACATCCATTAGCTCCTAGTGTACACAGTATGCATCTGTCTGTCTGTTGTTTGTTTGCAGGACTGTAAGTAAAGACAACAATGATATAGTTGAGCACTACCTGGTGCGGCATCATGACAATTAGTTTGGACTTTAGAGATGCTGGTTGCTGATTTTTCCTGTTCACAAGTTCCATCCGGTTTTGGGATATTATGGATATTTGTGATATCATCGTCTTTTGCATGGGCTTTGATTACTGAATCGGGTAGGGGTTGTGGAGAGTAGCGTTTCTGCAGTTAAATTTTTTTTAAAAAGTTTTTAGTTTTTGCATCATACACTTCAGAAATATTTTATTATGTATGGTTTTCAAGCTAAAATCATTCAACTCCAAATTTAAACTGCCAAAAAACGAACAAACCTAGACATCCAGTATTTTACAAAGAAGTGAGTTGCACAGTAACAATTTCAGACAGAAGTCGGCTCTATCATTTTCCACTGGGCACACAGGTTAAAAGCTTGAATGTTAATATGAAAGAGTGTGAGGACGCAGGGGTACCTGGTGGTCAGGTGGGTGCTGCTGGAGGAAGTCAAAGGTGACGCGGTAGCTGTACTCCACTACAGGGAACTCTGGGGGGCTGGGGTCCAGCTGAGGCTCTGGGACCCCCAAGACCCTCTGTATCCTCACCGTGGCTACAGCTTGCTTTAGTATCACTACATCTATCACAGATCAAAACATCAGTCAAAAAACATCCAAACACAACAAGCCATTTGGTCAACATGCAGGCTAGGAAGAGCCCCAGTATCTCTTTTCAATGTTCCCTCGATTCAAATAGAAAATATTGAATAATGATATTTGATTTTGAATTCCGATCACCTTGTGCTTTGCGTGTACTAATAGGGCAGCCTTAAGTTGTTGTTGTAGTTGTGAGTGTGTTTGTGGGTGTAAAAAGAAGTAGAAAACGAGATGGATATAATTTGTGCCAGGCTTTTACAGCCATGTTACAGCCTCACCTCTGGGCTCTCAGGACAGGCCTTTAAAGCCATGTTACAGCCTCACCTCTGGGCTCTTGGGACAGGTCTTTAAAGCCATGTCGCTGGTCAGGAGCGACCCGCTGGGCGTCTAGGTACAGCAGCGGCTGCAGACTGTCGATCATGAACCCCGGGTAGGAGGGCACCAGGGTGAGCGGGTTCCCCTCCAGGAAAAGGGTGCGGAGGCAGGCCAGGGTAGCCAAGGCCTTGGCCAGAACCTGCTGGTCGTGGAACTCACAACAGCTCAGGTCCAGAGACACCAGCCTGGGCCTGAGGGAGCACCATGGCAACACAGAGATATGTTAATCACTTAAAGGATTACCAACCCCCAACACTACTTGTACATTGATTTGCATGAGATGACTCCCTCCCTCGGGAGGGGTTTGGCCTCTCGTCTTACAGGATAGGTGTTCCAATGCCGTGCTGTGCCTGTATATGTAAATTGCAAGCAGGAGATAGAGGTCATGTAACATTTAAGTTGACATCATGTTAAACAGTTAAGGTGCAAAACGTGATAAACAGTGACCAGAATTCTCCAGTAAGATGGTGGGCGTCATCATGGGAACCCAGGCAGTTTGAACCGACCCCAAGGTGCTGCAGCTCCGGAAGGTTCTGCTGGATCAGACTGGTGAGGCTGTGCAACAAGTTAGCATGGAGCTCCAGAACCTTGGAGAGAAAAACACACACACACGCACACACACACGCACGCACGCACGCACGCACGCACGCACACACACTCACACACACGTACATATTCAGCAAATCTTGTCAAATATAACTTGAATAATCACAATATTCTTTGTAGACTGTGTAACTCCCTTCTATTTTACCTAATTATGTATCTTTATTTAATCAAATAGACACACAGTAGAGAACATCCACATGCAGTCGACTGAAGGATGTGTATAATCTAGATCTGGGATTAGGATTAACCTTCAGAGAGGCGGGGAGACATCTGGGGCTGATGTCACAGATTTTATTGGCACTCAGAACCAACGTCTCCAAGTTGGAGAATTTGAGGAGGCCATCATCAATCACGCACACCTGACACACAAACAAACATTTGAACTATGCAAAAGTGGCAAATAGTAAAATTTGAAATTTTTATATCATCATGATGAAACTATGAATGATGTGAATTGATTTATAAATTATGTGAATGTATGATACAATAACAAATTATATACTGTAAACAATATATTCTAAATGATATATGCTCTCCTCACGCCTTGGTCCACGATACGCAGGGTCCTAAACACAGTAGGGTAAGTGTGGCTGTGGAGGCGCTCAGGTGTAATGACTGCTGCTTCTCTCAGCAGCTCCGCCTCTGGGCTCCATGAACACTGCTGTCGCCACGGTGACCGGGGGCAGGTGATGAAGTCAACAAGGGCCTGGCGGTCCTCTCTGTGTTCCGTTGTCCTCTAACAACACAGCGGATAGTTATTCATTTGTTCACTTAATTACGCAACGCACTGAGTAATTAATCCGGAGATACGGTGTAATCTTTTGTACCAATGGTTGTGTACCAGTACAGTAGGCCTACGTGCCAATAACATGTAGGTACTGGGGAACAAGATGTGAAGTTATGGAATAAGGGTAACAATTTGGGATCTTACTAATAACTTATACGGAAGTTATTTTTTAAATGTTGGTGTGGGAGTGTGTGTGGAAGGTGGCTGGTTTACGCAGCCTCACCTGGCCTGAGTTAGACTGATTGGACTCTGGGGCTGCACACCTGTTGCACATTGAGCAATCAGTGTGCACAGGTTAAACCAGCCACCACCACACACACTCGGGGAGAGCTCTCCAGCATGGTAGCACGGAGCACCGGCTGCCTGCCTCATTCGATGCAACCTTAACAATAAACCGGTTTCAACATCACCACCCTGTGTCCAATTGTTTGGAGGAGCCCGAGGAAAGTCACCTAGGTGGAGTATGGGAGCCACCTAGGTGGAGTGTAGCAATGTCCACTACTACACGCCACCTAGGTGGCTCCCATACTCCACCTAGGTGACTTTCCTCGGGCTCCTCCAAACAATTGGACACAGGGTGGTGATGTTGAAACCGGTTTATTGTTAAGGTTGCATCGAATGAGGCAGGCAGCCGGTGCTCCGTGCTACCATGCCGGAGAGCTCTCCCCGAGTGTGTGTGGTGGTGGCTGGTTTAACCTGTGCACACTGATTGCTCAATGTGCAACAGGTGTGCAGCCCCACCCAGCCCCAGAGTCCAATCAGTCTAACTCAGGCCAGGTGAGGCTGCTTAAACCAGCCACCTTCCACACACACTCCCACAGTTGGGTACCTATTCTATTATTAGGCGGTATGAATGACCTATTGTGTAGAAAAGGCTCTCGGTTAATGGAACATTGCAACCACCCATGCAAGTGAACGCAGTGTTTTACCCCAGCAGAGTGAACAGAGTTGGGAGAAAGTTCGGTGAAGAGAAGACGCTGGTTTACCTCTTGTACTGTGTATTCTGTGTGCGTTCATTAAACAGTAAGTAACCATGCAATATATTTTAACATGTTTAGTCAGTTATTAAGGACCATAATTCCGCCTGTAGTATGTATGTTTCTCTTTAACGTTACTCTGTTGGATGTTAATAGCGTTTCGTGAATGCACAGTTCACAGATGAATAGCGATAACGGCGGCTGGTATTACGTTGAGAATTGTTTATATTACGTGTCTTTATAGGTCTTTTTAAGGTTATTTGAACTAGGTTCATGTTTGACCATTTCTGCTGCTAGTTAAATGAACCACATGTATCGGCGCATGCGCCCACTGTTATTCCAGTACTTTTCCATAATCGCATACACAAACAAAGTGCAGGATTAGAATAACAATGTAATTCTATATTTCTGTTCTTTCCTCGAACTATTTACAGAGCATTCAGCACATTTACAGTTGAAGAGTTATGTGTTGGCTTGTGGTGACATTGGAAATAAATCGGTGGCGGTTCAACTCTACACCAGGAGCCTAGTTGCATTAGGATTTTACAGTCCACTATTTTACATATTGAGAAATTAATAAACAACCAGATATTTGTATTTCATGTTTGATAATTTCACACAAAGTTAATACATTTAATTCAGTTATTTTGGTTCAAAATAAGAAGTGTATTTTGAATAGGAAGTGTATAAAAGGCTCAGAGTAGCTGCACTGCCGGAACAATAGCTAATGTTAATTAATGAGGACTGTAACATCCTTAGAACTTCCTGTTGGAATGTTCTGTTAAACCGGATGTACAAAGAAAGATACAGAATAAAGATGGCAGCGCCGTATGGCTAATGGATGAGTAGTCCAGTCGTATCTTTTTAAACAAAGATAACATACAATTTGCATGGTGTCAGATTAGACAAGTGTTTTAAATCGACCTGACGACGGGAGATAGAACACACAGGTGTCCCCACGCCACGGATGGATTGGGATTCATCCAATCTGCCCGACGCATGGAAGAAATTCCGCCAACATGTGGAGCTAATGTTCTCCGGACCGCTACATGACAAACGGCAGGAAGAAAAGTGCTGCTATCTACTCCTATGGATTGGCGAAAAAGGAAGGGATATATGTAGTACATGGACACTCACAGAAGACGAAAGGAAAGCACTCAAGACGTACTACGACAGGTTTGAAGCCTATGTTAAACCCAGAGCAAATCCCATTTTCGCGCGGTATAAATTCCACCAGAGGATAAAAGGGGAGGGTGAAAGTTGCGACCTGTTTATAACCGAGCTAAGACTGCTTGTGAACGATTGTGATTTTCCTAACAGTGACGAAATGATTAGAGACAGAATCGTCTTTGGCACAAACTCTCCTAAAGTGCGTGAGAAACTGTCATGCCACACAGACTTAACGTTGGAAAAGGCTATCGATATTGCACGGACACATGAGCTGTCGCAGCAGCAGCTAAAAGCCATGCATAGTCCCACTGCTAGCACAGCTAATCAGTCAGCTCATGCAGTTAGCAGAACACCGTTCAAATCGGAGCATGCACGTTATGGACGCACAACAAATCGGACTGACTCCAAAAATACAGTAGGGAACAAGGAATGTGGAGCATGCGGGGGAGAGCACGGACGCACAGAGGAATGCCCAGCCAAAGGAGCGCCAATGCAACAAATGTAAGAAGCCCAACCATTTTGCTAAAATGTGCAGAACACAAACACAGCAACCAAAGATAAAGTACAAGCCCAAGAGAGTGCATGTTATCGCCGACGGAGCAGAACAGCCACCAGATGAACTGTATATTGACACTATCATAAAGCTACATGCTAACACTGCCAATGAACAGGCATATGCAGAGGTGCAAATATGGGAAATGAGGCACAAATTGAAATTTAACATAGACACGGGTGCACAGACCAACATAATACCAGCCCACACATTCCACAAAATGTTTGGCAATAAAGTGCTTAACCCACCAGACAGTACTATCTCAGGATATGGTGGACAGAGACTCGTAGTGGAAGGGTCATGCAAGCTCACGTGCAGATACAAAGAAAAAATTGTCGTGCTAGACTTTGACATAGTCTGCGCAAGAAATGCACCTCCTGTCTTGGGAATGCGAGCATGCTTAGATCTGAACATGGTCAAGCTAGTGAACATGGTAAACGCACTGCCACACACTAGCATCACAGATGAGTTTGCCGACGTATTTGAAGGCATTGGACTGTTTGGACTTGCCATAACACCAGTGGTGTGTCCGCCTCGCCGCATCCCATATGCCCTGCGGAGTAGACTCAACGACGAACTAGAAGAGATGGAAGCAATGGACATTATACAGAAAGTCACAGAGTCGACTGAGTGGGTAAATGCCTTGGTAGTGGTAGAAAAGCCCAAAACAGGGAAATTTAGAATATGTTTAGACCCCCGCTCTCTAAACAAAGCCATTCAAAGACCCCACTATCCGCTTCCCACTCTGGATGACGTCACACCCAGACTAGCTGGTGCACAATACTTCAGCGTACTAGATGCCAGGTCTGGGTACTGGGCGATAAAACTCAGCCACAAGTCATCCATGCTAACTACATTCAATACCATCTATGGCAGGTATTGGTTCAAGAGGCTCCCCTTCGGGATCATCTCTGCACAGGACGAGTTTCAGAGGAGAGTCGGTGAGGCTTACGAGGGGCTTTCGGGCATCGCCGCTATTGTGGATGACAGTTTGGTGTATGGCCACACCAAAGAAGAGCACGATGCCAACCTGCGTGGTATGCTGGAGAGAACAAGAGAGAAAGGCATCAAGCTGAACAAGGATAAAAGTGTCATCTGCGTGACAGAGGTGAGCTACTTTGGGCACAGGCTGACACGAGACGGTATCCGGCCCGACCCCAACAAGATAAAGGCCATAAAAGACATGGCTCCCCCACGCAACAGAGCAGAGCTGGAGACCATATTGGGCATGATTACTTACCTTTCCAAGTTCGCCCCAAAACTATCAGAGGCCACAGATCCATTACGGCAGCTGCTGAAGGAAGGCAACGAGTTTGTATGGGACTCGAACCTTAACGCTGCATTCACACAGGTAAAATACCTCCTAACACAGGAGCCTGGCCCCGTCCTCACATACTTTGACCACACCAAAGATGTGAAACTGCAAGTTGATGCATCCAAATGCGGCTTAGGGGCAGTCCTGCTCCAGGGAGAGAAACCAGTTGCATATGCATCCAAGGCACTAAATGAGACTGAACAGAACTACGCACAAATCGAAAAGGAACTCTATGCAGTGCTCTTTGGATGCAAGAGGTTCCACCAGTACCTGTATGGCCGACAAGTGATCGTCGAATCAGATCACAAACCACTAGAGGCAATCATGCGAAAGCCACTGGCAGCTGCACCGCCCAGGTTACAACGCATGATACTGCAGCTGCAACGGTATGACATCACCATTACACACAAGCCTGGAAAGCAAATCCCAGTCGCTGACACTTTATCCAGAAAGCCAATTGAATGTAATGAACGGTCACTGAGCGAAGGTATGGACTCACAAATACACACAGTGATCAGCAGCGCTTCGGTGAGCGACAGGAAAATGGCAGAGATCAGAGCTGCAACAGCCCAAGACGAACAGCTCTCAGTGCTGACACAGGTTACCTTGGCAGGGTGGCCTGAGTCAAGAAGAAAATGCCCATCTGCTGTCACAGATTACTGGACTCATCGGGATGAGATCTCCAAGGTGAACGGCATCCTACTAAAAGGGGAAAAAATCATTGTACCACACTCACTCACTGCTGAAATGCTTGCATGCATACATTCAGGACATTTAGGGATGCAAAAGTGTAAACAACGGGCAAGAGATGTGGTATTCTGGCCCGGCATGGGGAAACAAATAGAGGTGCTAGTAGGATCCAGCAACATCTGCCTCAAGCGACGTAACTCCGCCCCAAAGGAACCAATGATCTCACATCCCATCCCTGAAAGGCCTTGGCAGGTAATAGCCACAGACTTATTCACATGGAATTATACTGACTACATAGTGGCAGTTGACTATTACAGCAGATATTTTGAGGTAGAGAAGACCACCAGCCTCACTTCCACAAACGTCATGTCAAAGCTGAAAGCCATGTTTGCTAGGTTTGGAATCCCTCAGACTGTAATCAGCGATAACGGACCTTGTTACAGTTCGCAGGAGTTCCGAGCATTCACTCATGCATGGGACTTTGAGCACATCACAAGCAGCCCACTGTACCCACAGAGCAACGGATTGGCTGAAAAGACTGTGCAAACAGCCAAAGCCCTCATGGACAAAGCACGTGCACAGGGGATGGATCCTTACCTCAGCTTATTAGAATACAGAAACACCCCGGTTGATGGACTGAAGTCACCATCCCAGCAGCTGATGAGCAGGCGTCTGCGCTCAATTCTCCCGGTCACTGAAAAGCAACTGCAGCCAGAGCTTGCCTGCCGCACCACAGTCCACTGCAGGAGAGAACTGTGCCAAAGGCGGCAAAAACAGTACTACGACCGAACAGCCAAAACACTGCCTGCACTACCAGTGGGTACCACAGTCCGCTACCAGCTCCCAGCAGGGACGTGGAAACCTGCAACAGTCACAGAAACAGCAGGTACCCAGAGGTCATACAACATCTGCACTGATGAAGGTCACACTCTCAGGCGAAACAGGCGTCACCTCTTGCAGACTCCAGAAGGTGGTACAAACCACGAAGGTCCACCAAATGGCCATGGACTAGAGAATGTCCCAATGCAACACAACACTGAACACACACCAGACACACAACCAACCCCCATAGCGTCAGCATATTACACTACCACAAGGTCAGGCCGCATAATACGGCCAAGAGAAGTTTTGGACTTGTGAATTTATATCAAAACAAACAAAAAAGAAAAAACAAATGTTTTGTGAAAATTTCTGTTTGCTTGTTGAATACATACCTTGTTTTGTTTAAATGATACAGCTAAAGTTCTATCAGAGGAAATACCTGATAAAGTTACACTTCAGTTATGGTGTCACAATGGTTCAAATGTGTATGTTCATTACCATGTTTTGTTTTCTAAAGAAGGGGGATGTAACATCCTTAGAACTTCCTGTTGGAATGTTCTGTTAAACCGGATGTACAAAGAAAGATACAGAATAAAGATGGCAGCGCCGTATGGCTAATGGATGAGTAGTCCAGTCGTATCTTTTATACAAAGATAACATAAAATATTACAAGGGCTACCTCTTTAAGCATGTGATTGTAGCTGATCACGCTGCTTACGAATGTACCCGTTTTATAACAAACATTGCGCGGAGCAGTGGCACTGTTATTGGTGGTTTCAGTTGTGCGTCCGTGATGTATATGTAAGTTCCCTGTTAATGTTGTTACTTATATACATTCTGTGTGTTAACCTTCATTGGGTAATACTTTGGTTGTCCATTCGTTGCAATTGCGGGTTCGGTTTCATGCGTGGTCGCGAATGTCGGCAGCATGTGTGGTGTGACGACTAGTTGCATCGTCTTTGTGTCTGGTCATTTGTGCTGTATGTAGCCTTGGTTCATTTTACGTTCCAAACCTTGGGTTTTAGTTAAGTTAATGGATGTCTTTGCAATGCATACGGTCACGGGACTTTCAATTGTGAGCGTTTATTAATACGGCTGCGACACACTGTGGTTCGGCCGTAGTCAAATTCATGTGTAACTCCGGTTCCCTGAATACAGTGAATAGCATCGATAGACTATTCTATTCCATATTATAGATATCAATGGGTCTTTCGTCAGTATTGTTTGTTTGTTTATCAGGTCCACCGTGGTGTCTAATAATAATGTCATTACTGTATTTGTTGTTACAGAACCACAACTGTTATCTCGAGAAACCTATAAAACACCGTCAAACTTTCTCCTGCCGTCCATGTGGATTTTATTCTATTGGTGTTTTGATTGACACCCGGGAGTGGATGCTGCTCATCATAAACCAGTCCTAATATTCACCAGACAATTGGTTTCTTGGAGCTAGACCTAGGTGCCAGACATACCTGCCAGTTAATCTTGAAGACTATGAAGTGGGTTACGCCGGCTATCAACATAGTTACTCACCTCCCATGTTCCAACATGCTGACAGGCCTGAAATGGAGTGGCCGTCTCAACAAGACGGACGACACCCCTCATCTCTCCATATGCTCGTCTCGCCAGCCCCCAGGTTCAGAGGGATGCTGCTAATTATGAGGTAATTCAGCTAGCCCCACACCTTCTCAGGGAGTGTGCATATGAAAGGTTCTGGAGAACACCCCCCGACATACCAGAACAACCCAAGAGGCTCCAGGAGGAACTGAGGGCAATCCATAGGGAGAACGCAAGATTACTCCAATCACAGCAAACCATGCAGGCCGACCTAGAAGAGCTGCGTGAGCTCCGAGCTGACATGAGGGAGTTTATAGATTCTTCCCGATATCGCCAGTCTCAAAGTGCTATTTCATCTAATAACCATACTCCTTCCTCTGGTCATACAAGCCGTGTTCCACTTCCAGGCCCCATAATAGGCCCCAGCTACTCCATAGCTACCCAGCCTTGAGCCAGTAGGGAACCAATAGATACAGAGGAAGAGGAGTGGCCAGCGTTGTCAAAGGGACAGCTGACAGAATGGATTCGGTCCAATACGAGGTGCTGGTGCTGTGCTAGACCCCATCAAGCGGCCCAGTACAACTTAAAGAAACCCTGCAGCCTATGTCAAGGGATGCACCTACAAGTCCTCCGTGAACACCAGGCTATCTAAGGAGACAGCCCAGAACCCGATCCCTAACAGAGAAAGGAAAATAACTTCAAGAAGAAAGGCTGAAGAGTGTACTACGTCGGCACAGAATCATCCATGAGAAGTGGAAGTATCATGCAAGAATAGGTAAGGAAATATTGACTGATGCGGCCTCCGAGGATGAATTTAATGAGCTGATTGAGAACATAAAAAGCACCTGTTTTGATGTACAAGTAATTTATGAAGAGTTACGTAGAATGCAAACTCCTGAACTCCTGTTGACACGTGCATTTCGCTTTCAGGATTTATCATTCAAAAGGCAGAAAGGCAACTTAAAGGGCATACAGCAGATGAGGAGGAAGAACGTTGGTCTGAAATTGGATCGATCCTAGACTCAACAGGTTCTCTATCAAGGCCACCGTCTCGTCGATCAAAATGTGGTTCTATCCATTCTAGCATCCTCTCAGTCAAAATAAATGAGGCTGCAGCTGAAGCTGCCGCATCCAAGGAGGTTTTGGCAGTGTTGGATGAACAATAAAGTGAAGCGAAAGAACTCCAAAGGCTAGACGCTGAAGGAAAACAGCGGCTGACACAATTTGAATCTGAGAACCTAGCCAGACAACAGGCAATGCAAGACAAGCGTAGAAAGCTTGAACGTCTAGAGGAAGTGAAGAAGTTGAACGCTGCAAGAGCTCGAGTAAAGGTCTACGATCAAGTCGAAGACAACTGACTTTCTGCATGATGTTGAACCAGCAGGAGAACTTCAAGTTCTTAACCTCACAGTTCCTCCAGTCAGCCCTCAATCTCTGCCAGTCACAAAGCAAGCCCTCTATGTCTCAAGTACCTCATTCATTCCTCAACCTCTACCAGTTACAAGTCAAGCTCCTAGTCCCCAAAGCCCACAATTGGTACCTCAAGCTCCACCAACTTCAGTGTCCATGCTTCAAGTGCAGAACAGCTCTGATCTGGTCAACATGATAGCAGAAGCTATAAGTGCCAATCGTCTTCCAACACCAGAGCCTGCGTTATTCACTGGAGATCCTTTGAAATTCAAAGACTGGCAGCTATCTTTTGAAACATTAATAGACAGGAAAAACATTCCAAAGAATGAAAAACTGTATTACCTAAGAAAGTACTTAGGTGGTGCCGCAAAGAAAGCTGTTGAAGGATTTTTCCAACTAGGCACTGAAGCAGCATACGACTCAGCCTGGCAGCTGTTGGAAAAACGTTTCGGAGACCCATTCAAACTTGGGAAGTCCTTCAGAGACAAGCTGCACGGATGGCCAAAGATAAGCTCTAAGGATGGTTGTGAACTAAGAGACTTTGCAGACTTCCTCAAGAGCTGCGAGGCTGCAATGCCCCACATTAAGACATTGGAAGTTCTCAATGACTGCAATGAGAGTCAAACGATTCTGTTGAAGTTGCCAGATTGGCTGGTATCCAGTTGGAACCGCAAAACGATGGAAGTCAGACAAGCAAACGCTGAGTACCCACCATTCAAAGTGTTTGTAGACTTTCTGTCGAAGGAAGCAGATCTTGCTTGCAATCCTATATCCTCAATACAAGCGCTCAAGAGTGTGGAAAGCGAGAACCTAAAGCATCCATGAAGTCAAATCAGACACTGTCCACAAACACAACACAGAGCAACATCACATCATGCATCTTCTGCAAAAGAACAGGACATGTCCTCGCCAAATGCAGAAAGTTCAGTGAAAAGACAGTTCAAGATTATGTCAAGTTTGTGCGAGCAGAAAAGCTTTGCTTTGGATGTTTGAAGACTGGTCATCACTCAAGAATGTGTGATAACAAGAGTACATGTGAAAGATGTCAGAAGAGACACCCGACATGTTTGCATGATGACAGGTTCAAGGAACATCAAAGGTCAACACCTCCAAAGGTAGACGACAACTCAAATTACAGAGCAGACACCAAAGAAATAGCTGCAGCAGCAATTACCAACAGAGTCATACAAGGAGGCCTAAGCACACAAACGTCCTCAATCATACCAGTCTGGGTCTCGTCCACAAAACAGCCAGATCAAGAAATTCTCGTCTATGCGCTCTAAGACACGCAGAGCAATACGACTTTCATCCTAGATGAAATGGCCCAAGACCTCAACACAAACAAAGAATGTCAGTTTGCGGCTGTCCACAATGTCTACAAGGTCAACAGTCATACCCTGCCAGAAACTATTAAGTCTACAAGTGAGAGGGTACAACTTAGAGAAAAGGATCCCATTGCCACCACTTTTCACATGAGAGTTCATTCCAGCAGACAGGTCGCACATTCCAACTGCTGAAACAGCTCTAAAATGGCCTCATCTGGAACAATTGGTAGACAAGATTCCACCACCACTGGATTGCGAAGTAGGCCTTCTGATCGGCTATAACTGTCAACAAGCCCTTCTTCCAAGGGAGATCCTGTCCGGTGAAAAAAATCATCCATATGCACAGCGAACCGATCTCAGCTGGAGCATTGTTGGCTGCTCGAATCAAGCAAGTGACTACGGTGATGCAATAGGAACCAGTCACAGAATCATAGTGCGACAAGTGACACCTGCCGTGCAGCCATCAGTTGAGCTGAAGAGAGAAGCACACTTTGTGTGCAAAACTCAAGTCAAAGAGCGCAATCCAACAGACATAATCATGGTCCTCGAATCTGATTTCACAGATCACACTGCAGATGATAACCCAGTTTCTCAGGAAGACCTTCTCTTCTTGTTTGAAGTGAAAGAAAGTATAAGGCAGAAGGAAGACGGCCACTATGAACTCCCGCTTCCTTTCAAGACGGACAAACCTAATCTCCCAGACAATAAACGATGTGCAGTTCATAGGCTCACCTCATTAGAGCGACGACTGAGGAGAAATAAGCAGTATTATGAGGATTATGTCCATTTCATGAATGACATACTAACCCAAGGAGATGCTTAGAAGGTTCCACAGCCTGAACTCAATAACCAACCAGCATGGTACATTCCGCACCACGGAGTCTACCACCCTCACAAACCTGGAAAGATCCGTGTGGTTTTCGACTGTTCGGCACGCTGTCAAGAAACCTCCCTAAACGATCATCTCTTGACCGGGCCAGACCTGACTAACACATTAGTTGGAGTGCTATGTCGATTTTAGAAAAGGTCCAGTCGCCATAATGTGTGATGTTGAAAAGATGTTTCACATCGCAAAGGAACTACTACTAGGACTACCTAAGGCTCCTCTGGTGGGACAAAGGTGATCTAGACTCAAAACCCTCGGTGTACAGAATGAAGGTGCAATTGTTTGGGGCAGCTTTATCCCCTGGCTGCTCCAACTTTGGTTGTGTTGAACAACCAAAGTGTTGAACATTCAG
>JACYXH010000479.1:3307036-3353742 GCA_026745465.1 Lota lota | reverse complement strand
AGTAGTTTAGTAGATACTAAAAGTTTAATACGAGTTCAATTGAACAAATTAAGGAGAATCATCCAAATATGAGTCGGGGTACGCTGGCATGGCAAAACAGTTCAAGGGGTACACAAGACAAAAAAGGTTGGGAACCACTGATCTAGATCACAGCCCACATAACCTGTACTTACCATGTAACAATGGGGGAACTGAACTTTCCTGGGATGAAAGGAGGCCGTGCACAGAGCTGAAAAAGGGTAAGCTTGTATCTCGAGGAGCTCTAATGCTAGTCGAACACAATTGTCAGGGAGAAGACTTTCAAAATTTGAATGACTTCAGCACTGTCAATGTGTTACACCGAAACCCAAGTGAGACACAAATGAGCTGTGGGTGAATTCCGTCCACCAATGGCAGCCTGAGCCACGAAGCCATAAACGAGCGTCCAGTCATGAAGTTTGCTGGTGAGGTAATTGGCAGCTGAGACACTTTTTACACGCCATCAGTATCCATGACAACACACTGTCCCCTGGACCTTTGTTCTGAAGTTAACGTGCAGATGTACCCCGTAGCTATTTTAAGTAGGCCTACCCCAAAATTCTGAAGGAAAAATCGTTGCCTTTTTAATGGTAAAAATGTCATTTTGAAACAAAATCGCCTGATGCAGAAGTCATCGCTCCATCTTCCCTGAAACGTCGGTTTTATGGTCATACTGTGCCCTAAAATAAAAGAATAGGTAGCCTATCTAGTAGTTAAATAATAACTACAGTATAAATTATTTCTAAATTCCTCCCAAACATCCAGATTATTGTTCAGTAGGTCGTACACCCTGTATTAATATAATAGGTACCCAAGTAGTTAAAAAAAATAACTTCAGTAAAAGTTATTTATAACATCCCGAATTGTTATCCCCTTATTCCACAACCTCACATCACACATCACAATAAATGTGTTGGTTTAAAATTTATGATTTAGTAATGTTTAGGTCTGATTACATTTCAGTATTTTGAGCTTCCAGTCAGATAGCACTACGTCATAGCGTAATTGATTGGATGTAGTTAGTTTAGTTTGAAGTTAGAGACGTGGAAGCAACACCGTTTTTTGACCGTGCGTACCATGTATTATTTTGTGTTTTATAAGTAAACATTTAAAAGAAAGACTGTTTGGTTTGCTCGTGTTTCAAATACTGGTTGCCGTTAGACTGATTTCAAAAAAGTGGCACAGAAGAATTAGAAACAACGAGGTACGTGCCACTACATTAGTAAAAAAAACCTAGTAAACGAAGCTACGCTGGATTAGCTACCTGGACTGTCTGCTATCAGTGAAGTGACGCTGCGCACTGAAGTGAAGGCGGAGACGGACAGAGAATAAGATGAGGACAAGAACTTACCCAAAGAAGCTAGCACGGAAAACGGGTGATCCTCCAAGGCAATCTTCAAGATATGGTATCGAAAACTACTTTTTATCTATGTGGATTGTCAAGGAAAGACGTGATACGGACGCACGAAGATAATTAGTGAGTTTGGAAGAAAACGAAAGTAGGTCAACTTCTCCCTGCAAAATGTATGCTGATCGCAAACTCTGATTCAGTCAATGTGTAGTTATGGCGATCTTTAAGAAGTTATTTTGCACTCGGTTTATTAAAACAAGTACATTTGAAGAAAGTGCATCAAACGTTTGCATACAACTAGAGCATTAACTGCAATTTGTAAGATGGCTGAGGAAGATGAACATAGATGTATCGAGGATACAATGGAACAGGGAAGGTCACATAAGCTGACAGAAGGAATTAGAGGAGAGATTGTCGAGGTGCATTGCACTGAGGAGACGAACATTAGGAACTCTGACAAGCAAAATAAAAGAGTTGGAGACAATGATGAGTGATGCTCAAAATTTACAAAAAGTGAGAAATATGATGGGAAATGATTTTGCAACGTCACTTACGGAGTTTAACCGTCTCAACATCGAGGTTGCAAATCTTTTGACTGAAGATGAAAAAACATTTGATGAAGAGAACTGGTTCAAACCTAAAATTGCAACAATTAGAGGTTTTATGAAAACGACTATAAAGTGGATTGCAACTAAGCATGAACCCATACTGCCAGTGGAAAATGTACTGCAAGAAGAAAATATTGTGGTTGATTATCTGCAAGAAACGGTTAAGCCAAATTACAGCGTTTCACAGATAGGGGGCAGCAATGTTGCACATGCTAACCCATGTGGATCACAAGTAAGTCGCACATCAGCTGCGTCATGACTGTCGTCAACAAGAGCTAAACAGGAAGCGGAACATGCAGCCCTGCTTGAACGTGCTACAGCGCTAAAGAAAATGCAACAGCTTGAGCTTGAAGCAGCTAGAATCAAAGCTGAAAAGGAAGAATTAGAGATGGTTTAACTGCCATAAACGTTATTCATGGCATTGTTGATGTTGTTCGTGTTAGTATTGGTAGGTTTACATAATATCATTATTGTTTGTACAACTTGTAATTTGAATGTTGATTTGTTTGTATTTATGCGGTAGGAACTATGTGCATTCTATGTTGTGTTGGGACGCTTTAGTGGTGACAAGTTCCAGACACGCGGTAAGGTAGCGGCGGTAAAGTTCAGTACCCCGAAAGAAGTTAAATTAACGACGTGTTTATTATTTAAGTATTCTTGTTTCCAAGTGGACCCATTTCCCTCTCAGTCGTGTGCAGCCAGCGAGTTCGACGGTGGATTGATGAAGGTGGATTGATGAAGGTGGATTGATGAAGGTGGATTGCTGAAGGTGGAAGGATGACGGTGGAGAAGTACTAGCCAAATAAATCCATCAGTAAAAAGAACAGCGGCGTCGTGTATTTGCTGGAGGGAGTGAAAGTCGAACTCGGGGCCTGCGTGATCGTTTCCTGACCTGCTCTGCAAGACGGCTCGTCAGTCGAACTCGAGGTCTGCGTGATCGTGTCCTGACCTGCTCTGCAAGACGGCTCGTCAAGACGGACTCACAGATAAGCCACTGTTCAGTGTTAAAGGACTCACACAAGTTCATCCGTTTGTTTTTCATGAAGACGTCCGTAAGTCAGACACTTAAGTTTGTGTTCTGAAAAGGTGACACAAGGATTGGAAAATATAAAGGACTTCAAGGGGCTGTGTGTAGCCAAGTAACATATCAGTGTGTAACAAGATATTAAGAGACATTAAATGTAAGTAATTTAGCGATATTGATAATTCTTTATTTCATTGAATATAAGTCATTGATTTACTTAAGAAGAGGATTTATGTTTGTGCATTTAAGAAAGCTGTTATTTTGAGTGATTCTGCAACATTTCAAAATCTTTATAATGCCTGCCTTTATTCTGAAGGGTTAATTTCAAAGACAATAACTTAACTTGGCATATTCTATTCTCTTGAGTATTTCTTTTGTAAAATGTTTGTTGTAAACTCTACTGTTTAGTTAAGATAACTGTCTTGTGTACAGGTTACTTTCAAATAAGTGAATATGTCACATAGAAGTAAAGAGAGTCAGTGTAAAGGGTCACTCGTAGAGCCAGTAGAAGAGCCAGTAGAAGAGACAGAGCAGACAGATGAGTCTAGCGTTGTACAAGAAGCAGTACAGTCTGAAGAGCCTCGACGAAGTGGAAGAGCCCGTACATTAACGGAAAAGGGAAAAGAATTTCAGAAAGAAAAAACAAAAGAACAACTAATTCGCTTTGACAGCATTTATGAACGCTGGAAAGCTTTAACTAAGGTGGCTAAGAAATCAGTTACAAAACAAGATCCAAGTAACATCCTTCACGAACACAGCAGTACTATTCAAAGAGAGTTATCTGAACTGAATAATGTTTATGAAGAATATCGCAGGATTGACAGCCCAGCTCACGAGATGCGCCGCAAGCTGGATAAATGTATATCAGTCACCAAGATTGTTGTACACAACGCGCAATCTCAAATTCAAGGAACAAAGGAGGAACTGATTTGGCCGGATGCAAGCTCCGTATTCGCATCTACGATTTCCAGTGTGTCATCTCCAGACTTTAAGTCTTCTAAAGCCACTTCCATTCGCTCTAATGTATCCTCAGTTAAACGACTAGAAGCCGCTGCTGAGTATGCAGCCACAAAAGGCTGTGTTGAAGATTATGGCTGAGCAAGAGTGCCACCAAGAGAAACTCCAAAGACTTGAAGTTGAGGACAAGAAGATAGTTGCAGAGCAAGAAGTAGCTGCAGTAACTCGTCTTCAAGGCGAAAGAGAAGAGACTGAACGTAAGATGGAAAAGGAGAGACAAGAAGCTTTGCTCTTAAAGAAACAGCAAGAAGAGAATGCTGCAAGGAAAAGATCTGTAGAATAATTAAAAAGAGAGCTTGGACGTTTAGAGGAGATAAAAAGACTGAACGCGGCCAGAGCAAGGCTTCAAGTCTATGACGAAGATGACTTGTATCCAGACCAAAGGCTTACTACACATAAGTCTGAGCTGCCTACATTTGAGCAACCAATTGATCAGGTGAATCCTGTGTATCAGCACCCACAACCACTAAGGGATGTGGCTCCAAGAAGTGTGCTTCAAAACGACACAAGTGAGCTTGTGAAAGTCCTGGCTGAGGCTATATCAGCAAATAGGCTTCCTATTCCAGAGCCTACAATCTTTAGTGGGGATCCACTCAAGTTTAACCATTGCAAGTCTTCCTTTCAGACACTGATTGAGAGAAAAAATATTCCAGCTGCAGAGAAAATCTTCTTCCTTCAGAAATATGTGGGAGGAGCAGCTAAAGAAGCAGTAGAAGGGTATTTTCTGATCGATTCAGAAGATTCATATCATGCAGCATGGGACCTGCTCAAGTAACGTTATGGTGAGCCGTTTGTGATTGCCAAGGCCTTCTGAGACAAATTACATGCTTGGCCAAAACTAGCTCCTAAGGAGAGTGCAGACTTAAGAAAATTTGTAGACTTTCTACGTAGTTGTGAATTCGCTATTGCTCACAATGAGAGTCTAAAGGTTCTTAATGATGATATTGAGAATCAAAAACTAGCTGCCAAACTACCCGACTGGTTAAGTAGCAGATGGAACCGAAGGGCCACACAATACCAACTGGAACACAGAAAGTTCCCAAGCTTTAACTATTTTGTGACATTCCTGTCGATGGAAGCTAGTATTGCGTGCAACCCTATAACATCCTACAACGCATTATGACAAAGTGAACCTGATAAAGCAAAGATCAAGAACCAAACTATAGGTGCCAAGATCTTCACAACTAACATCAGTGAGAGAAACATAGTCACATGTGTGTTATGTAAGAAATTAGGACACAGTTTACACAAGTGCTTCAAATTCATTGAAAGGACAGTCGCCGAACGAGTCAAGTTCATTCAGTATGAAAGACTGTGCTTCGGATGTTTAAGTCCTGGCCATCAATCCAAGAGCTGCAGTAGCAGGATGGTCTGTGACACCTGCTCAAAACGTCATCCCACATGCCTACACGAAGATCGCTCAAAACAAGAACCAAAAGGGGAAACATCTAAAGACATAAGTTATGGCAAGGAAAGAAAGCTACTGTCAACACAAGAGGTTACCAAGGAAACCACATCCAACAGAGTTGTGCAAGATGGCAATACTACACAGACTTCAGCGATAGTACCTGTCTATGTGTCAACGCAAAGTGATTCAAGTAAGGAAGTTCTTGTCTATGCTCTGCTAGATTCACAAAGTGATTCTTCCTTCATTCTTGAGGAAGTAGCAAACATTCTAGATACGAACACGGAACAAGTGAAGCTGAAACTATCTACAATGTCGTCAAAAAGGACAATTGTACCCTGTAAAAAACTCAAATACCTACAAATAAGAGGTCTATTCTCCTCTAAGAAGATCACAGTGCCAACAACGTACACTCGTGAATTTATCCCTGCCAATCGGACACACATTCCAACTTCAGAGACCGCTAAAGCATGGCCTCATTTGGAGCATCTTGCAGAACACATTGCACCGCCAAAAGAATGTGAAATTCGTCTGCTAATCGGATACAATTGCCCACAAGCGCTAATGCCCAGAGAAGTCGTATGTGGAAAAGAAAACAAACCCTTTGCTCAGAGAACTGATCTAGGTTGGAGCATAGTGAGTTATGGTGACCCACAAGAGCACTACAGTGATGCAATTGGAGTAAGTCACCGCATCATTGTAAGGAAAGTGACACCTGAACCCAAACCAACAATCAAGCTCAAAGGTGAAGTTCACTATGTTTGCAAGACTCAGATCAAGGAAATGATCAGTCCAAATGATGTAATTAAGGTACTAGAATCTGATTTCAGTGAAAGAGTTGAAGAAGATGCAACCGTCTCTCAGGAAGATCTCCACTTCTTGACTAAGCTGAGAGATGAAATCAAACACAAACAAGATGGTCATTATGAAATGCCCTTACCTTTCAAACAAGACAGACCAAATCTACCCAATAATAAGTCATGTTCTGTTCAGCGTCTAAGAGGCTTGGAACGAAGGCTCAAGAGAGACCAGAAATACTGCTCAGACTACATGAACTTCATGAAAGATATCATCGCTCGTGGTGATGCTGAGAAGGTTCCCGAAAAGGAACTCAACAATCATCCAGCCTGGTATATTCCCCACCACGGGGTATACCACCCTCAAAAGCCTGGGAAGATACGAGTCGTCTTCGATTGCTCAGCAAGATTCCAAGACACGTCATTGAATGACCACCTTCTTACTGGGCCAGAGCTCACAAACACCTTGGTGGGAGTTCTCTGCAGGTTTCGCAAGGACCCAATTGCTATTATGTGTGATGTGGAGCGAATGTTCCATCAGTTCCATGTAAGACCGGAAGACCAAGACTACCTGAGGTTCTTATGGTGGGAGAATGGTGACCTGATGTCTCCGCCATCAACTTTCCGGATGAAAGTCCATTTGTTTGGGGCAGCCTCCTCACCCGGCTGTGCCAATTTTGGTCTCAAACATCTAGCCGCTAAAGGTCAGGATCAATTTAACCAAAACGCTGTAAAATTCATCCAAAGGAATTTTTATGTTGACGATGGACTGGTGAGTGTAACGTCTGATGCTGAGGCAATTCAACTCATCAAGGAAGCAAGAGGTCTTTGCAGCACAGGCAAGCTAAGACTACATAAGTTTGTCTCCAACAGCAAGCATGTATTGAAATCAATACCAAAGGAAGAGTGCGCTGAAAGTGTCAAAAACCTTGATATGGCTTTGGGAGAGCCACTCATGGAAAGAGCTCTCGGAGTGCAATGGTGCGTGTCCTCTGATGACTTTCAGTTCAGAGTTACAGTCAAGGAACACCCGTTGACCAGAAGAGGAGTGCTATCAACAGTAGCTTCCATCTACGACCCATTGGGGTTCGTAGCCCCATTCATTCTCCTAGGAAAGCAGATATTGCAACAACTGTGTCGAGACAAGGCCGGTTGGGATGAACCACTCTCAGAGGAGCTCAAGACACAGTGGGAATCTTGGCTACAAGATCTACAAAACTTGTCTAATGTAAGGATTAGAAGGTGCTATATTCCAGCAAACTTCATGGATGTCAAACAATACGAGCTTCACCACTTCTCAGATGCCAGCGTCACAGGCTATGGGGAGTGTACTTATCTAAGAACAATCAACACCAATGGGGATGTCCATTGTTCGTTAGTCATGGGGAAAGCACGTGTTACCCCCACCAAAGTGACCACAATACCACGCCTTGAGTTATCTGCAGCAGTGGTAGCAGCAAGGACAAGTGTTGTGCTCAGAAAGGAGCTCGAAATAGATGGCCTTCAAGAACATTTTTGGACAGACTCAAAGGTTGTCCTTGGATATATAAACAATGATGCAAGACGATTCCACGTCTTTGTAGCTAACAGAATCCAAAGAATCAAGTCCACTACAGATTCAAAGCAATGGCGATTTGTACGTTCTGAAGATAATCCTGCGGATCATGCTTCAAGAGGCCTAAAGGCAGATCAGCTTGTAGCTTCAACTTGGTTTAATGGGCCAGAATTTTTGTGGAAAAGAGAGCTGCCCATAGAAGACGTCAAAGTAAGTGAGGTCATTGACAATGATCCTGAACTTCGAAAGGCCCAGGTGCTCAACACAAAGGCAAAAGAGGACAGGACATTGTTAGACCGCCTGACAAGGTTTTCTGACTGGAAAAGAGCCGTCAAAGCTATTGCTCGTCTTAAGCACCATGCTAAGCAAATCAAGGGTCTCAAACTTAAAACAAATGAAGCCACAAGTGTTGAGGAAAGACAGGAAGCAGAGCTGTTCATCATCAAATTGGTTCAAACGGAAGTATTCAGCACTGAAATCAAAGGTATAAAGCAATGCAAGGAAGTAAAACCCAAAGACCAAACAAACAAGCTACACAAACTAAGTCCCTTTGTCGATGAGTACGGTGTGCTCAGGGTTGGAGGACGTTTGACAAGATCTGCCCTTCATCCACATGTAAAGCATCCTGCCATTGTACCTAAGGCAAGTCATGTGTCTTCTTTACTCATCAAGCACTACCATGAAAAGGTGCATCATCAAGGAAGAGGAATAACTGTCAATGAATTGCGATCCAATGGTATATGGGTTACAGGTTGCAGCAGCGCAGTTGCCTCGCACATCTACAAATGCACAACATGCAGAAAGTATAGAAGGAACACACAGGAACCAAAGATGGCAGACTTGCCAGACGAGAGACTGGAAATGACCCCTCCATTCACATATTGTGGTATAGATTGTTTCGGACCATTCTATGTGAAAGAAGCTAGAAAGGAACTGAAAAGATATGGTCTTCTTTTCACTTGTATGTGTTCTAGAGCCATACATATTGAAATGCTTGATGATCTCACTACAGATGCTTTCATCAATGCACTGCGTACATTCATTGCAATACGTGGAAATGTACGACAGCTGAGATGTGATCAAGGCACCAACTTTGTTGGCGCTAAAGGAGAGTTCATGAATGCAATGAAGGACCTGGATCATGAACAGGTAAAGGAACATGGATGTGAGTTTGTTATGAACTTCCCAGCATCAAGTCACATGGGAGGTGTATGGGAGAGACAAATTAGGACCATCAGAAGCGTTCTAACAGCGATCCTTGACCAATCTGCTAAAAGACTTGACAGTGCATCACTTAGAACCTTCCTGTATGAAGTGATGGCTATCGTAAACAGCAGACCTCTGACAACAGAGCACTTAAATGATCCAACAAGTCTTGAACCTCTCACTCCCAACCATATCCTCATGATGAAGTCAAAGATAACAACTCCCCCTCCTGGTCAGTTTGTGAGTCAGGATCTCTACCTCCGCAAGAGATGTGCGACAGGTACAGTTCTTGGCAAACGAATTCTGGACACGGTGGAAGAAGGAGTACCTCCTTAATCTTCAGCAAAGACAAATATGGCAAAGGGATAAGAGAAATACGAAGGTTAATGACATTGTCATCCTACAAGAGGACTGCTCTCCACGAAATCAATGGAGATTAGCAAGAGTAGCACAGGTGTACCCTAGCACTGATGGAAGAGTCAGAAAGGTAAAACTGATAATTAGTGACTCAACCTTAGATAACCAGGGTAAACGCACTACAAAGCCAGTCTATCTTGACAGGCCTGTACACAAGACAGTTTTACTGCTTGAAGCAGAATGAATGTTATAGTTATTTGTGAGGTGAAATCCCAAAGGATGTGATTTGGTGGGAGTTTAACTGCCATAAACGTTATTCATGGCATTGTTGATGTTGTTCGTGTTAGTATTGGTAGGTTTACATAATATCATTATTGTTTGTACAACTTGTAATTTGAATGTTGATTTGTTTGTATTTATGCGGTAGGAACTATGTGCATTCTATGTTGTGTTGGGACGCTTTAGTGGTGACAAGTTCCAGACACGCGGTAAGGTAGCGGCGGTAAAGTTCAGTACCCCGAAAGAAGTTAAATTAACGACGTGTTTATTATTTAAGTATTCTTGTTTCCAAGTGGACCCATTTCCCTCTCAGTCGTGTGCAGCCAGCGAGTTCGACGGTGGATTGATGAAGGTGGATTGATGAAGGTGGATTGCTGAAGGTGGAAGGATGACGGTGGAGAAGTACTAGCCAAATAAATCCATCAGTAAAAAGAACAGCAGCGTCGTGTATTTGCTGGAGGGAGTGAAAGATGGAAACTGCGTTAGCTGAGAGCAAAGCAAAATTAAGGGTGATTAAAGAATACGAAAGATCTGAAGATGGTTTGAGTAGCTACGAGACAGCACAAAAGCCACGAGGTGGGCACGTGAAGGAAAGAACTAGCATTATGCACCCACAACAAACTAATACGAACATTCATGTTCAACCACAAACGCGGCACTCCCGAATACAACAACAGCCTCAAACAGTCTCCAATTATGTGCCTAATGCTCAAGCTAACAGAGGTGATGACATACTAGCTGTTATGCAAAAACAGAATGTAATCACTGAGCTACTTGTAAAACAACAGCAGCAATGTCATCTACCAACAAAAAACAATCCTGTGTTCAAGGGTGATGCGCTACAATACAAATCTTTCATGAGTGTTTGAGCACGCAATAGAGCAGAAAACCAGCAATGATCAAGATAAATTGTACTTCTTGGAACAATTTACGTCCGGTGAACCTCAAGAGCTTGTTCGCAGCTGTGCTCACATGACACCTAACAAAGGCTACTGCGAGGCGAAGCGACTACTTCATAAACACTATGGGGATGAATTACGGATTGCCAGCGCGTACATCGGCAAAGCACTCAAATGGCCTCAAGTGAAGTCTGATGATGGGAAAACATTGAGCGCCTACTCAATGTTTTTGATTGGATGTCGCAATACTATGCAAGACATCGAATTCTTAGAGGAGATGGACAACAAGACCAACCTACGGACAGTGGTGTCTAAGCTACCGTACAAAATGATGGAACGTTGGCGTGCTGAACCTTATGACATGAAAGAGCGAAGAGGCAGGAGAGCAAAGTTTGCTGATTTGGTGAGCTACATAGACCGCCAAGCTAGAATAGCGATGGATCCCCTCTTTGGTAATATTTTAGACAGTCGCCCAGCCCCAAGTGGAAAGACTGACCAAAAAGAAAAGCACCATGGATGGAAAGAGGTCCGTGGAAGCAGTTTCGCGACCAATGTTTCCACCAAAACTAAAGGGACTCAGGAAACGTATGTTAAGCCAGCGAACTCAAGTAAAACTATGAGTGCCTTTGAGAAGCCGTGTTTGTACTGCCAGAAATCTCACACCCTTGCTTCATGCAGCTAAATCAAAGACCAACCACACAAGGAGCATGTCGATTTCTTAAAGCTAAAGGGTTTATGTTTTGGATGCTTAGTTCCGGGTCATCTTAGCAAATTCTGCAAAAGAAGAATTGAGTGTAAAGAATGTGCTTTAAAACAACCAGACATTCTGCACATAATAAAAGAGGAAGGTTCTGTCTCACCTGAAAAGAAAGATGGTCGCCATGGAAGTGAAGTATCATGTGCTCAGGTTTCTATTTTGCAAGAGTCCTGTAGCCTCACGGGGGCCAGAGAAGCGGATTGTGTGCTGTCAATAGTACCGGTGAAGATCAAGTCGAAAAAGAGTAATAAGTGTGTTGAAACATACGCCTTTCTGGACCCGGAAAGCACAGCAACGTTCTGCACAGAAGACCGGCAAAAGAAACTGAACATTAAAGGTAAACCGACATGAATACTTCTTAGCACCATGGGTCAAGACAAGCCTGGAGAACAGAAGCTCATGAACAGTTTCGTCATATCAGACCTGGAAGTGTGTGGGCTGGAAGACACCAAGTTCATAGAGCTACCTAAGGTGTTCACTCATAGCAACATACCAGTTCACACAGAGAATATACCTAAATAGTCAGATATCCAGAAGTGGCCTTATCTCAATGAAGTACGCTTGCCAGAGATAGAAGCGGATGTAGGCTTGCTTATTAGAGCTAACTGTTCAAGAGCAATGGAGCCATGCCACGTTATTAATGCTGAGGATAGAGGCCCTTATGCCGTGAAGACTGCCATTGGCTGGGTTGTGAATGGGCCCGTAAAAATGGATCTGGATGATGCAATGAATGAAACGCCTACGTTTTCAGTAAACAGAATCTCTGACGGAGACTGAGAAGCTGCTGGTCCAACAGTATAACACAGATTTTCCAGAGCGTAACTACTACAATGATCGAGAGGAGATGTCTCATGAAGACAAACAGTTTTTGCAGTCTGTGCAGAAAACGACAACTTTTGAGAACGGGCATTACAGCATTGGACTGCCACTCAGGAATGAGAAGCTCCAAATGCTCCTAATAACCGTTGTGTGGCGGAACAGCGCATAGCCTGTTTGCTTAGAAAGTTCAAGAAGAATCCTGAATTCTTTGAAGAGTACAAGGGCTTTATGGAGACCATCATTGGCAAAGGTTATGCCGTCCAAGTTCCAGTCCAACAGCTGAACCATGACGACAACAGGCTGTTTTACATACCACATCACGGGGTGTATCACCCGAAGAAAAGAAAGTTGCAGGTGGTCTTCGACTGCACAGCTTCGTTCCAGGATAGGTCTCTGAATAGTGAGCTGCTCCAAGGACCCGACTTGACCAACACGTTGGTTGGTGTTCTTTTAAGATTTCGTGAGGAGCCAGTAGCTATAATGGCGGACATCGAGTTGATGTTTTATTAGGTCAAGGTGCCGGAACGTGACGCAGACCTACTCCGTTTTCTTTGGTGGCCCGACGGCAAGTTGAACGAACCTATAGAGGAATTCCGATTGACCGTCCACCTCTTTGGAGCCACTTCTTCACCAAGTGTTGCCTCATATGCACTGAAAAGAACTGCTGAAGATCACAAAGCTGATACATCTCCAGAAGCTGTCCAGACAGTTCTGCGCAACTTCTACGTAGATGACTGTCTGAAGAGTGTAGCTACAGAAGAAGACGCAGTGACCTTAGCTAGAGATCTTCGTATCCTGTGTGCCAGCTGAGGTTTTGCTTTAACAAAGTGGATGAGTAATAGCAGGAAGGTGTTAATGTCAATCCCTGAAGTACATAGAGCCAGCAAAGTGAAAGACCTGGATCTAAGACATGACGCTTTGCCAGTCGAGAGGACCCTCGGTGTACAGTGGGACACAGAAACTGATACTTTCACCTACAGCATGAAGCTGCAAGACAAGCCAATGACCAGAAGAGGCATTTTATCAATCGTGAATTCCATCTACGACCTGGGTGTTAGAGGTCCTACGTTATTCACATAATCTGAAACAGTTGACCTTGGCTTTCTGGCTCCGGTCATCTTGCCCGCTAAACTCCTGCTGAAAGATCTTTGTAAAGCACAATACGGATGGGATGAGAACATTGGCGGAAAACACGCTGAAGATTGGAAAAGATGGATCGAAGATGTCAGTCATCTCTCTACCTTTCATGTGAGCAGGTGTTTGAAGCCTACAGATTTTGGATGCACTGTAGCAGCACAGTTACATCATTTTACAGACGCTTCAGAGTCCGCATACGGTACCGTGTCTTATCTGCTGCTAGAAAATAGCCAAGGTGAGAAGCGTTGGTCACCATCCCCAGGCTTGAGTTGACCGCAGCAGTTGTCGCTGTTAAAATAGACAAGATGTTCCATCAAGAGCTTCAAGTTCCATTGCAACAGTCTATTTTTTGGACAGACAGCACTTAGTGCTTAGATACATTGACAGTGAAACTGCTCGTTTCAAAACCTTCATTGCAAACAGAATCTCGTTGATCCGAGAAGCAACCAAGCCATCGCAATGGAAGTACGTCAGAACAACGGAAAATCCTGCAGATCAAGCCAGCAGGGGCCTGAAAGCTAAGACTTTGGTGCAAGGAGGAACATGGATCAATGGGCCAGACTTCTTGCTGAACAATGAATGTGACTGGTCGGAACAGCCTGTGCGAAGGAAAGAAAGCCTTCAAAATGATCCGGAAGTCAAGAATGGAGCCACAGTCAACATGATCAAAGTTGAAGAAAACATGGTACCAACTGACAAATTGATCAACTATTACTCGGACTGGCATAAACTAAAAAGATCAGTGGCTTGGATTTTAAAGGTGAAGGAAAATCTGTGGAAACTGAAAGAGAAAAGAAAGGAAATATAAAAAATGATCAGGCAAACTGAAAAGGACCTTGAAAAGGAAAGATCAACATCGGAACAACAAATGAAGAAATTCAAAACATCAGAAAAGAAATCACTTACCTTGGACGATTTGGTTGCCGCAGAATCGAAAATAATCCAATTCAGTCAAAGACAACAGTTTGGAGAAGAAATCAAAGTACTGGAGAAAGGTAAACAGCTCAGTCGCAGCAGTCAGCTGTTCAAATTGGATCCTACTCTTCAAGATGGCACGTTAAGGGTTGGCGGAAGACTCAACAAGTCTGCCATGCCAGAAAATGCTAAACATCCAGCAATTCTTTCAAAGCACAGCAAAGTTGCTACACTGATTTTGAGAGACATACACCAAAGAACAGGACATTGTGGACGCAGTTATGTCTTGGCACAACTGAGATGCAGGTACTGGATCCCACAAGCCAATTCTGCAATTCGAAAGATAATCAACAAATGTACTGTGTGCCGCAGGATTAATGGAAAGGTTGGTGAGCAAAAAATGGCAAACCTGCCTGAAGATAGGCTCTTGCCAGATAAACCTCCCTTCACGAATACCGGCGTTGATTTCTTCGGGCCATTTGATGTCAAGCGGGGCCGGGGTACAGTCAAAAGGTACGGTGTGATGTTCACTTGTCTCACTCTCAGAGCGGTGCACATCGAAGTTGCAGAAAGCCTCGACACAGACTCCTGCATTAATGCAATTCGTCGCTTTATGTGCAGGAGAGGTCAAGTCACCATCATGCGGTCTGACAACGGCACAAAGTTTGTGGCCGCTGAAAGAGAGTTGAGAGAAGCCATTCAACAGTTGGATAATGGCAAGATTGAAAAGGCCTTGCAGCCAAAGGGAATAAAGTGGATATTCAACAGCCCAGCCGCTTCGCACCAAGGCGAGGTTTGGGAAAGACAAATTCAGACTGTAAGAAGAATCCTTGACTCCCTTTTGAAAGAGCAAGCGGTGAACGATGATTGTCTTCTGACAATAATGTGCGAGGTTGAAAGCATCATCAATGGCAGGCCGCTTACAACTGTTTCAGATTATGTGAATAACGTAGAACCTCTAACACCCAACCACTTATTGCTGTTGAAATCTCAGCCCAACATGCCTCCAGGGATTTTCGGCAAAGACGACATGTATACAAGAAAGAGATGGAAGCAAGTCCAGTATCTTGTTGATTTATTTTGGACTAGATGGACGCGTGAATACCTTCCACTTCTTCAGGAGCGCCAGAAATGGTTGAAGCCAAGAAGAAACTTCATGACCGGAGATGTTGTGCTACTAGTGGACAGTTCCTCCCCACGGAACTCCTGGCTCATGGGAAAAGTAGTTGACACGTTGCCGGACTCTGATGGAACAGTGCGAAGAGTGAAGATAAAGACCAAGACCAATACTCTGGAAAGGCCTGTAAACAAACTGTGCTTGTTGGAAGAGGCGACGTCAGAAGAGTGAAGAGAGAAGTAACAAGTTGATAGTTTATGGACATTTAGAAATTGTTTGGCTCTCAGTGTTTAAGTTTATAATTGTTTAGTCCTCCTGCCTAACCAATTAGGGGCCGGGTAACATAAGAGCCAAATAAGGACTAGTAATAATAATTTCGTTTAAAAGCAGTTAAAATGGTTTAAAAAAAAACGATTTCATGAAAATTCATAAGAAATGTATTGGTTTAAAATGTATGATTTACTAATGTTTAGGTATGATAATATTTCAGTATTTTGAGCTTCCAGTCAGATAGCACTACGTCATAGCGGAATTGATTGGATGTAGTTAGTTTAGTTTGAAGTTAGAGACGTGGAAGCAACACCGTTTTTTGACCGTGCGTACCATGTATAATTTTGTGTTTTATAAGTAAACATTTAAAAGGAAGACTGTTTGGTTTGCTCGTGTTTCAAATACTGGTTGCAGTTAGACTGACTTCAAAAAAGTGGCACAGAAGAATTAGAAACAACGAGGTATGTGCCACTACATACACCATTAGTAGGCCTTCAAAATATTACATTGTAACTCCAGAGTAATCACGATGGACGTTGCGGGCTGTTATCTAAAGCATTGTTAACGTGTCCCACATTGTCCCACACAAACATACTATTTGTCCCACATTTGGTTTGTTGGGATCTGGTCACCATAATTGTATTATACTTTTTATAAAAGTATAATATCGAAGGGCCCATACAGATTTCCTTTCATGGGGCCCTAAATTTCTGGCAACAGACGCATGGGACTCAGATATTGGTTTTATCTAAATGGCTCTGATGGGACTGCAGGTCTTCGCGTGCGTCTTCGACAGTCAAAAGTCATGGAAATGTAGCATTAAGTAATAATACATTCCATATCGATTTATAATTTCAAAGGGAACATCACCATCTAAGACTTAAATGGTCTAATATCAATCTGAAATATGTGTTCAAATTTTGCTTTTACACAACAATTCTACACCAAAAAAATCCAGGCAAAGAATCCCCCCGGACATATTGGTTTCATAATGTCACAATGTAATTCACAATGGTTTGTGACTCGCTTACAGTAGGCCCTATCTTATTTGAAGACAGCCATGTAGTAATTCAGCCTGTAATAATCTAGGCCTATAGCAGCCAGAATTATAATGTTTCTCAACCCTGGCTACGCCCCGATACGCACGTAAAAAGTGCTCGCTCTCCTTATAAAATTATCTCTCTCGCGAGTTGTCCCACATTTCGTCCCTCGGCTACCTTCATTAGTCACGTAGTTGGCATAATGTCAGCGGACGCTCTTCCGTCGAAACCCATTGTTGCATTCCCACCAGGGGCCTAATGAACAACCATATTTTCTAAAGTATCCATTGATAAACGCCAAAAATAGAAAGAACTTACCCAGCTACCACGTCCGCATGGAAAATCGTTCAGACGCAGGCTTTGAATGAGCTTTTCCAGCACAGAAGAAATGGTGGTCATTTCTACACTGAATGGTTATAGACTAAAGACTTATAACTATTTTCTGATTAAATTAACATTTTAAAATAAATTGGTAAAGCATGCTTTGGATAGTGGTTAGTCTACACGCCATTCATAAGTTATTATGCTGTTTACAATATGCTGCAGGTTGCCTGGCAACATCAGCTGTGATCACTACACGTAGTGGCCCATTAAGTAAACTGTCAGTAACTGAGGGCAACTGAAATATATGTGAAGGTGAAATCTATTCAGTTTAACAGGGTCCCAGTTGTCTTTATTTTTTACTGTATTTCAGCTGCACGTTTTATTATACATATTATATGTTAATATATTTGATAGAGGGCATTTTGTCATAACCCAGTGTTACTACTGCACACAAGGCAAGCTAAGCTATGTTTAATATTTGCACAATAAAACATTTCAGATCTCCATGAATACCGAGTTTGGTATTCTGCCTGGAGACTGGAAACGTGTGTCTCTCTCTGCACCCTCTCTGCAAAAAAAATTTATATGCAAACGGCAATTTTAGAATTGTTGTCTTTGAAGTCTTTGAAAATGAAATCAAGGGTTTTGAGGTGTTTTGTTTAATTTGGTTAAAAGCGATACTTTTTTGTGACAGTAGATGGCTCCCTAAATCACGGTGTTTCTATGTAAATTTGGGACACGCAGTGTTGCAATATGTGGGATAATTATAGTTTTTATACATATTTCAGATCAGATACGTGTAGGCTATAATATCCTATTTTTCTGTAATCTGTGTAGAAGGACGCTTCCAATGAATGTGAAGTTACCTGCCAAATCTTGCCACATACTATCCCCTCCCATTAGGATTATTATCATTAATTTAAAGATTTAACGATAATTGTAACGATTATTAAAATCGTTAAAAATATCATTAAACATATTTGGACTGTTTGGGGGACACCTGCGACGGAGAGAAAAAAAACGCAGATATACGCGGCGCTCGGCGTGGCTTGAAAAAGAAAGAGATCCCTCGGCAGCAACAGGGGGAGAGCTGCGTGAACGTCCGATGACAGGGAGACGAGGACCCCGCTTAAGTCGGCGAAAGACCGAGCGGAGAAGCAGAGATCCCTCGGCCGCAGACCACGGAGAGCTGCGTGAGTGTCCGACGACCGCGAGACGAGAATACCGCTGGAGGTATCGACCCACCAGGATAAACCGCGGGTACACGGTAACCCCCGACGGCCGTTTCCTGACCGTCCCCGGAGAGGACGAGGCCAGCGCAACGGAGAATATTGTTGCCGATTAATGAACTTTTGAGTTATGTTAGACACGGTCTAAAATATATGATTTTTGGTTTAAATAAATACGCTTTTCCGGCTTGAACAGACTTGTGACTTGTGTTCTCTGGGGGGAGACGACCACGTAGCTAAGCCGGGTTGCCACAAGCCAAATGATTAATGACACAAAACACATTCTGTTAAGGTACAGGACTCGGACCCAAACGCAAGACACCAAAGCGGGTAGGGGACGGGTTGAAAAGGATTTATTTTCAACGGTACAGGCAAGGGCAAGGCAGGCGGGTAGTCAAGCAGGCGAGGTTCGGCAACGAGGAGGGTAGTCAGACAGGCGAGGTTCGGCAACGAGGAGGCAGGCAGGCAGGAACTAGGAACAGGAACGGGAACAGGAATCACACCGGGAATAGGAACGGGACAGGAACAGGAACTAAGCACAGGGAGAGAACAGGTTACGGGCAGGCGAGGACAAGGAAGCAGATCTATAATACGAGGTAACGAACTCAGAGAGTGTTGACAACGAACTGGCGCCGGCTGCTTGTTGAACGGGGAAGAAGTAGGGTGCGTTGATTGTAGATTGATGACAGGAGTGGAGAGCGGAGTGCACGTGGTAAATTGGTGACAGGAATGTAAACAAAGGCACATGGTGTAGTGGCAGCCGGCGCAGCTAGGTGGAGGCAGAGGATGGCGTAACACATTCACGTCTGGAAATAACAATTTATCGTAACATCATCAGGCTAAATCAGACTAAATGCAGTACAATACAGTTTATACATTGATAACACTGCTGTAGTCGCTAATGTGACCACAGTAGTTTACGGTGTACCACTATCTCCAAAAGCTTTGCTGACGTCGTTAGCGCTCTTGGATGGTAAACAGCGAACCCATGCGTATTTTGAAAACACATCGATACACATTGTAGAGCATTCACCGTGTACAATTTGAGTGTGCTCCCGTAGCAGCCACCATACTTGCTACTGTGCATGCGCGGTTGTTGGTGCGCCCCGGACGGGTTCAGTGGGTCATGTCATGTTGGTCTAGGACTTACCATTGTGTTAAAATAAAAGCAATACTGTTGCAAAGTATTCCCTCCGTATCAGGTCATTTAACACACATCAACAGAAAACGCGCTCCATCATTTTCCGTTGAATACTCCGTCATATCCACTAGATCAGCCTGGAACTGCTTATCTATACCACTAACCAATACTCTGTTTCTACGGAAATGTATTGCAGATGGTGTATACTGAGTATAGGCATCTTGCTTCAATAACCATTTCTTGACATATTCTAGAGGAGGTATCTGACCCTTGCTATGTTTAAGGGCCGATCGTAGTTTATTAATACCCCCATAAGCACCAGGCCCGATGGGGTCGTAATAAGCTTTAGACAGCAGTCTATCCATATCGTCTAAGGATGACAAACTGAACACTGAACAGAGTTTACATCTTTTTTTATTTAAAGAAAACCCTCCCCACTCTCCAGAATGTCAAGATACTGACATGTTTTTTTTTCTGACCATTTCACAAGCTACCAATCGAGCCGCAGTAAGACTGTAGCTCTCTTCACGACAACACAGACAGGTTGGTTCTTTGAAACGGCGTTCTTTGCCTTGCACGTCTTTTTCTTCGATGCATCCACGTCACGCCGTGAGAACTATATATTTGAATGAACACAGTAAACACGTCGATAAATTATACAGTACCGAAACAAATGAAAATACAAATGGCGCTTGGCGCGAAAATACAAATGGCGCTTGGCGCGAATATAAACAAAGTTCTACAGGTTAAACAAAATACCTTGTTGGCTGCTTGTCCTGAAAAGAGGTTCTTGAATCCTTAAAGTCCATTGAAAGTGTCTTTACTGTCTTTCTTGGCCTCTGACATCAACAATTATAACTTATAAATTCCATAGCAGTAACACAACAGAGAACGTTAGTTCCGGGACAGAACAAAAAACAAACAATGGCCTAACGTTAATTTTACCCGTTACATCACATTTAAATTGTAACCTTTACATCAATAAATCATTTATTTATTTACTACATAAAATAAACCATGAAGTTTTAATCATGCATCATGAACATAGCATCTATGTAACAGCACTTACAAACACAATTCAAATTTTCATCCAAATTAAACTTAAAGACATCAGATACAAATGCACATACACACATAACATGACCGATACTAAAACACATACTATCGGACAAACAGTTTAATAATTCAGATAGCTTTAAATCCAGAGGCTTCATGTCATATGAGTATGTTTTGACCATATCATTCCAATCCTTATACACGTGTTTGATATATATATTACGATTGATAAAAGTATAATTTCCCCTAGGCTTAATAACATCACAATTTGCCGCCATACTATACATCAGCACAGCCAGCCTATTGGATACAGACTTCGTAAACATGACATAACCATAAGAAATCAAATTACCCATTTTAAATCACAGTTCACAGGTCTTTTGTACTACTGTACTGCTCGGGAGAATGTCGGACCTGACTAGCGTTGCAGTGGAGCCCATATCCACTAGTGCCGTGTATGCAACCCCCTCCACTGTGATAGGGACATGGCAAAAGCCCCCAGCACAGGTCCAACCCCCCACAACCACTGGACCCACGGCATCATCTGCTTCTGGGAGGAGTGAAGCCCCGTTCCCCCAGCTGTGCTGCTGGGCTTCTCCGCTGGGGGTCGATGCAGGTCGGGTCACCATGTCAGGGGTCCGTATCTTCCCATTTATACAGACCCCTGGTCATTTCCCTGGGCTCCTGAAAATGTGGGACACTGACGGTGAATATGGTCAGGTTGGCCGCACCCCTAGCAGACCATGGCGCGGCGTCAAGGTGGTGTATGCAGGTCACTGCGATCGGGCTGGAGGGTGCAGAGCCTACAGTCCACAACAAATTAACACCCATAATTGACCAAACATGGTTCTAGGTACGCCCCTTATTACCTGGATTTCTCAATATACTGATTCAGAATCATTAGGGGTTGTTGAATACATTTATAATACAAAGGTAAAGTAAAACAATGGCGAAAGTGGCGAAAAAGTTGAAAGCGCCGATTACATTGGGAAAACCGGTTGTCACTGCAAATTGCGGTTTAATGGCGGCCTGTTCAACTCCGGTGTACGGGAAACTAATAAAATAGCACTGAGAGTCGGGTGGATAGTAAAATTGCCATCCGAAACCCCGGGCATCACACGGTGGTTGACTGGCATATACCCGACCAGTCTGTTATTCACATTGTCCGTCTACTCAAAAGTGTCTTTATCATTATGTATTTTACATGCACTAGGCTAGCTATATTTCTTTCTGCTTTTCGCTCACGGTGTCATTCATTCATTCATTCAACTCATTCATTCAAGCAAAACGAAAATATGAAGATGAACACAGGACGTTTTTAACAGAGTGGGAGAGTTTATATATTTTTTGTTGAACGTAATGGCAAGTCATTCTGCCTTATATGCCAGGCGTCATTAGCGCATTTCAAGGCTTCAAATCTTCAGCGCCACTTCAGCTCACTCCATGCTAACATCAACTAGGAATTTCCAAAAGGGACTGAATTTCGCAAGCACAAGGTAATCACTGGCAGAAAAGCAGATACATACAGTTGTTCCAAAAAAGTACGAAGCACTCAGAAACCTTGCATCAATAACATTACAATCTGTTTAACTGAACAACCGTTTGAACCATTTAAAAAAACAATAAACAAGGCTGTGTGAGTGTCCCATGTCTTTTTATTTTCATATACACTCACATAAGGTCTTTGTTTGAAGCAAGGGTAGTCTACCTTACTTCCTAAAGGAGATAAGGGCGCATTCTAGCCCATGAGAAGGAGTCTCCTTTACCTCCCAAACTCTCCAAAACGAGCTGGGGGTTTTCTAGTTCTTTGAGAGCGTCGCAATTCCACTTTAGGTGAACCACCATGTCTGTTGATTTCCTCAGGAACAGGTGCATTGTCTGTTTGTGGCAGTGGTATACCTGTGTCCTGTGGCACCTCACTGTCTGGTGGACTGAGCTCTATGTAGTCGTCCTTGTCTGTTTTGTCTGTCATTGGCTCTGAACCGTCATTTTCCTGTCTGCTGAACAGCTGGTCAACATGCCGACCACTCGACCATTCCCCAATAATACAGTGTACGACACGGGCCCTGTGATTTCCTGAACCAGCCCCGGTATCCATTTAGGGCCATTCCCAAAATTATTGGTATACACTAAGTCTCCGACAACAAAACTGCAAGCTTTTGTGTGTCTGTCATGGTATGTTTTCTGTCCTGCTTGTTTAGCCTCCACTTTACTCTTTAGATCTGGGTGTATCAGGTCTAATGTGCATCCCAACTTCCTTCCCATCATCATCTCAGCAGGAGAAAGTCCAGTGGTGGACTGTGGAGTTATACGATAACTAAACAAAACTCTATTCAGTTTTGTCTCCAATGTGTCACCTGAGCTCTTTTTCATTAGCTCTTTAAAAGTTTGAACGGCCCGCTCCGCCAGCCCATTGGAAAAAGGGTGGTGGGGTGCTGAGGTGACATGTGTGATTCCATTCTTTGTCATGAACTCTTTGGTGTTCTCACCCACAAAAATCTGAGCATTATCTGAAACGATCATCTCTGGAATGCCATGACTACTGAAACTGTTCCTGAGACTATCCACGATAGCAGCTGACGTAGCTGAGCTCAATGGGTATACGTCCATCCATTTTGAGTGAGCGTCTACTATTACCAAAAACATCTTTCCCATGAAAGGACCTGCATAGTCTATGTGTAGCCTTCTCCATGGCTTACTGGGCCACTCCCAGGGATGGAGCGGGGCACTAGCAGGTGCTTTTCTCTGCTCTTGACATGTGGTGCATGATTTTACCTTCTTTTCAATGTCAGAATCCATATTAGGCCACCACATGTAGCTCCTGGCCAAGCCTTTCATTCTGGTCATGCCGGGATGACTCTGATGCAGTTGTTCCATCATTGCTGTGCGTCCTCTCTCTGGAATGACGACACGGGCTCCCCACAGCACACAGTCGTCCTGGACACTGAGCTCATGCTGTCTGTTTGTAAGCAGCAAACTCATGTCCATCATTGTGATTTGGCCAGCCCCTCAGTAGGTACTCACAGACCCTCGACAGGACTGGATCTTTGGCTGTCCAGCTCTGGATTTGCTGTGAGGTCATCATTGGGCTGTTCTCCTGATCCAGCATTAGCACTCGTTCCTCAGGAGGCAGACTGCTTGGACACTCTGGGAGAGGGAGGCGGCTGAGAGCATTGGCGTTACCGTTGTCCTTGCCTGCTCTGTAAGTAATGACATACTCATATGCTCGTAATGTTACTGCCCATCTCATTATTCTGGAAGATGCCATTTGTGGCACTGCTTTCATTTCATTCAACAAACTGATAAGAGGCTTATGGTCAGTACAGATTTCAAACTTCCTCCCATATAAGTATTTATGAAACTTCTTCACGCCAAATATGATAGCTAACCCCTCCTTATCAAGTTGTGAATGGTTCTTTTCAGCAGGTGAGAGTTTGCGCGATACAAACCCTATAGGCTTCTCAGCCCCATCTGGCATAAGGTGAGACAATACTGCTCCCAACACGTAGGGCGAGGCATCACAGGACAGTACTTTCACACAGGACTTTCCCTTCATCATAATGTACCAACACTCTGCTCGACTGGAACATTTATTTTGACTGGTTGAAGGCCCGTTTTTGCTCTGACCCCCAACACCATGGCTCGTCCTTCCTAAGCAGCTAGTGCAGAGGAGCCAATAGTGTAGACAAATTCGGTAGGAACCTATGGTAGTAGTTTAACAGTCCCAGATATCCTTTCAATTCCGTGACTGTAGTAGGTGCTGTTGCGTCCTGGACCGCCTTCACTTTCTCTGGCACTGGATGCAGCCCAGTAGTGTCCACCCTGTGTCCTAGGAATGTCACTTCCTTCTCCATGAAGTTGCACTTACTCCATTTCAATCGTAGCCCAGCCTCGTCCAGCCGTTGTAACACTGTCCAGTGTATGGATGTGGTCCTGATCATCAGTTCCTGTCAGAAGGATGTCATCGAGATAGACTGCACACTGGGGAATCCCCTGTAGAATCCCTTCCATAGTGCGCTGGAAGATTGCAGGGCTGGAGCTGACTCCGAAGGGTAACCTTGCATAGGTGAACAGTCCCTTGTGCGTGTTCACTGTGACGTATTTCTTTGAGTCTTCATCTAGCCTTATCTGTTGGTAAGTATGACTCATATCCAGTTTACTGAAATTTTCTCCCCCCGCTAGGGACGTGAACATGTCCTCCATTTTAGGAATGGGGTACTGTTCTAGTGATGACACTCTATTTACAGTCACTTCATAGTCACCACACAATCTCACTGTATTGTCCGGTTTTAACAATGGGACTATTGGTGCGGCCCAGTCTGAGAACTTCACTGGTTCTATGATCTTGTCCTTCAAGAGACGATCTAACTCAGCCTCTACCTTAGTTTTCATTGCAAAAGGCACTGACCTTGGTTTGAAGAAGCGGGGTGTAGCATCGCTGGCTACATGTATCTTTGCTGTGGCTCCTTTTAACGTGCCAAGCTCATCCTTGAACATCTGTATATGTTTATTTAACACTTCCTGTAAAGCATCTTTGCTGCCCATTATCTTATTCAGTGTACGCCAGTCCACATCCAACTAAGTGATCCACCCTTGCCCAAGCAGGTTTGGTCCTGACCCCGCTACAACTACAACTGGTAACTCTTTGACCATTCCTTTATTTTCAACTTTCACATTAGCAGACCCTAGAATGTCTGCTTTTTGTCCCGTATATGTTTTCAGACTGATAGGACATGTACCTAGCTCTGGCACATTTGCCTTCTTCCATAGCTTAGCATACTCTGACTGTGACATAACTGTTACACTACAGCCGGTATCAATCTCATATTTTACTTTACATCAATTTACTGTTAAATATTGCCTGAGATGAGGTACTTTGGGAATGGTAGTGTTAGTAAATACATCCTCACTACTCTCTTCCTCTTCCTGTATGAAATGTGCACTTTTTGAATATCTCTCTCTCCCCCTTTAATCTTTGTAGGTCCCTGAGCACTCAATTTCTCTTTCAATGTCAGTTTGCAGGCCCTCTTTATGTGCCCTGTCTTACCGCAGTTGTGACACTTTTCTCCCGCGAACCTGCACTCGTTTGCCAAATGGCTGTTCCCACCACATCTGTAGCATTTGGCGCTCCCCCACTGCTGCGTCTTTGCGCGTGCGTCCACTTTATAAACGGTCCCCGCCACAGGTCGGCTCCCTTTTCCATCGCTCATAGAATTCAAGTCTTTTGTGTCCTTGTTGGCCGCTTCCATGGCCAGCGCTTTCTTTAGGGCCGTGTCAAATATCAAACCATCCTCTGACAAAAGTCTCCGCTATATTCTGTCGTCATTTATACCGCACACTAATCTGTCACGTAGCATCACTATGAGCGTCTCCCCATAGTTGCAGTCCTGCGCAAGCTTCCTCAGCTCCGCCACATATACAATTACACTTTCCTTAGGTTTCCTATTTCTTGAGTTGAATTTCCATACATGTACTATTTCACTCGGTTTAGGATTAAAATTGGGATTTCAGTAGACTTACCAAGTCATCATATAACTTTTCTCCTGGCTTTTCTGGGCTCAGTAAGTTCCTCATCAATGCGTAGGTCTGCGCGCCCACACAGCTCAATAGGATGGCCCTTTTCCTTACAGCATTGTCGATTTCATTTGCAACAAAACAATGCTCCAGAATTTCGCAAAATTCTTCCCACACTTGTTGTCAAATGGTGCCACCGAAGTCCAGTCATTGCTGCCAAAGAGAGAGCAAAGCATTCGCTAGCTTGCCCAACGTCAATAGCTTCACACTCTTAGCTTTTACTAGCGAACTAGCCTGTTACTAGGTTCCTCCGTCGCTTACTCTGTAAAAACGTCTTATCTTCACAGATTCCATATTCTGATTTATCCTCGTCACCAATGTAGTATATTGGACATACTAACTATTAACTATTAACTGGACTGCCACAGACTTTGCTCATGACTCATTTATTAAGAACCCGAAAACCGTGGCTCTCCTGCATAGCGACCATACATAAACTGGCTACCTCAGGGTAGAGAGCGGTAGGTTCTATTTCATGTAGGCTACGCCTTATGGGCTTGTCCCGTGCGCGCACTCGCCTGCACTGACCATTTTCAGCAATGCACCAATCAACGTGGGCACCGCCCACATTTCCCACGACACCGTGTATATAATGCAGCGCACAGCTGTGTTCGTCCTCTCTTTTTTCTTTCAGCATTTGCACGATCTAATCAAAAAACTATGATGACTTCATGCAGCAGCGGCGTGGTGGAGCCAGCAGAGGTACGGCCCTTTTCAGGGCCTCTCTGCTCCTCTTGCCGGGCACGTTACGTGCTTCCGTTGCCTCGGTGCGGAGCACGCCATGGCAGCCTTTTCGGGCTCCAGTTCCTGCGCCGCCTGTACCGCCTTACCTCAAGAGGTACTCCTCTCGAGGTGCCTGTTCTTTTCCCCATCGGTGGAGCTTGCGGACGCCGTCGATATTTTCAATGCTGTGGCGGCACCGGAGGAAGACGAGGACTACAACCTCGACGTGGACTCTGCTTCGGGGACTTCTTCACGGCCTTCGGGGGTTTTGCCCCCGGAGAAGCCGGACCATTTCGCCGACCTGTTCGCGGCAGCGGCCATCAAGAGCATCGCCATGCCACCTCCACCGCCCTCGGAAGGCATTCACTGATTTCACCAGGGTGGAGGAGTGGTCCGCCACACAGGCGAGGGGGATACCTCGCCTGGAGCCTCCTTTGGCAGCGCTCTTCTGTCCGGGCGCCGGATGGCGTCCGAACGAGAAGCCGTTGTCCCCCGACCGCCTTCTCAAGCAGCTCGCTGCCTTGTGGGACAGATCTTTTGTCTGCGCCTCACAGGCTGCGGCGGCTGTGAATAACATTGCCCTACTCTCCTCTGCCCTGTCGGCCATGACAGTTGGCAAGGATTCGTTCGGGCAGAACGACGTGGAGAAGGTCGCTAGATTCTCCGGCGCTATCCTCCAGCTTTGCCAGTCGGTGGCGGTTACTGCTGGACGTCAGATGGCGTGGGCGACCATGGGTCATCAAGCCATGGCTGTCCTTCACCTCTGTTCCTGACAGAGAAAGGGCGAGCCTGATCCAGGGTCCATTAGCCGCGGACGGGCGTTTTGGACCTCGGTTCGCGGAGGTTCTCGCCCACCTTCAGTCCGTCCGTGAGAATCGTTCCCGGTTCGGACCAATTCTCACGGGCTCCTCCTACCAGGCCAGCAGGAGCAGTCGGACCAGCAGGAAGCGGGGTCGACCACGTGGTCAACGCCGCCTCTGCCTCCGCCTCCAGGCAGCAAAGGGGCAGAAAGGACGGAGGCTGGGGCCCACGTGGGACCGACCAACGTCTTTTTCCCTCTCTAATAAAGATTCAAAAGTCTGTTCGACCGAACGGCAGTACATCTTTAAAGAGCTATATCCTTTAAGCCGACTGCGCCCTGCGCCTGTCGTGCATTCCTCTTCCCCTCATCCCCTCCCACCCTCTCAGCTTAGTGGCTGTGGGGCGGCGGCTAGACGGTGTAGTACGTATAGCCAGGGGGTCATCCGCTTCTATGCGGCGTCCCCGTGCGCTTCATGAGCGGGTTGAAGACTCGTCGCACGAGGCCGTCTATGCGGCTTCATGTTACAGTCTTCCAGACCCTGACTTTGCCCCCTCAACCTCCCCTCTACAGTCTGCTGACTTTGGGGAGACGTCGGAGCTGTTTGCCGTAAGCACGGCGAGCGAGCTGCCTGTCGTGATAACGGTGAGCTCGCTGTGAGCTTGCCTTCTGCCGCTCGCAGGGGTCCCTCCCCTCCCTTTCGAGGTACGCCCCCCTTGGTTCACACGCAGTGTGGAGGCGGTAGAGGGCGAGGAATACAGCTCATTCAATATACAATACAGCGCGTTCCTCAGCTGGATGCTCGCCCTCTCTCCGAGCGCCATGCGTGTTGGTGAGAGCAATGCGTTTTACCTACGTGGTTGGACAACACATTGAGGTGGGGCCACCCCATACAGTTCAAGCGCCGTCCCCCACCCTTTATGGGGGTGGTGGAGACAAGGCTGTAGGATCCAGCGGCGAGCACGGCTCTGGCAACGGAGGTGGTCCATCTTTTGGGGAAGGGGGCTGTCTCTGTCGTTCCCCCCCTCGAGTTACGCCTAGGGTTTTACTCCCGCTACTTCCTGGTTCCCAAGAAGTCAGGGGAGATGAGACCCATTCTGGATCTTCGCGTCTTCAACAAATTTGTTGCCGCGAGGAAATTCAGGATGCGTTGCTCCGGTGTGTGAGAGAGGGCGACTGGTTCACATCTCTGGATCTCAAGGATGCTTACTTCCACGTCCCCATTGTCCAGGCTCACAGGAAATGTCTCCGCTTCGCCTTTCTGGGCGTGGCGTACGAGTACCAGTGCCTGCCGTTCGGTTACTCCCTGGCCCCACGCACTTTTTCAAAGTGTGTAGAGGCAGCGCTGGGGACACTCAGGCGTCAGGGAAAAAAAGTATTTTTTTACCTCGACGACCTACTGATTCTGAGCGATTCAGAGGAAGCTGCGAGAAGAGACACCATGACGGTGATAAATCATCTCTCGTCGTTGGGTTTCGCCATCAACTGGGTAAAGAGCTCCCCGCTCCCCAGCCGCCGGCTAGTCTACTTGGGGCTTTGCCTAGAATCCGTCACGTTCACAGCGACGCTCTCGCCTCTTCGGCGAGATGCCGTCTTGTTGGCGCTCTCCCGTTTTCACGCTTGCAGGAGCATGACCGCACTGTCTGTCATGCACCTGTTGGGACTGATGGCAGCTGCTCACCCTGTGGTGCCCCTGAGTCTGCTCTTTATGTGCAGACTACAGCGGTGGTTTGCTCGCCAGAGACTGGATCCTAAGCGACACAAGCGCAGGATACTGTCCGTATCCCGCTTGGTGTCGCCAGACCTGGAATATTGGGGGAGTCCCCCGGCTCTTCTCAGAGGGGTTCACCTAGGCAGAGTCACGTCTCACGTGGTGGTCTTCACGGACGCCTCGTTGACGGGTTGGGGAGGAACATGCCTTTCCCACTCGGTTGGAGGCGAGTGGCCGACGCTCCCCACTCCAAACATAAATGTGCTGGAGCTCACCACGGTGAGGAAAGTGCTTGTACATTTCTTTCACCTGGTGTACGGCCGCCACATTCTGATCCGAACAGACAGCGTGTCAGCGGCGGCATACATAAACAAACAAGGGGGAGTGCGCCCTGCTGCTCTCCACCGAGCAGCAGTAGAGCCCTGCATATCGCGGGCGCCCTGAACTTTGGGGCGGACCTCATGTCTCGCGGCGGTCCCCGCCGAGACGAGTGGCGGTTACATCCCAACATTGTCAGACTGATCTGGCAGAGGTTCGGGATGGCTCAGGTGGACGTTTTTGCATCCAGAGAGAACACCCACTGCAGTCTGTGGTTCTCTCTCAGCCCCCAGGATCTTCCCCCATTGGGGGTGGACGCGATGGCGCACGCACCGTGGCCGCGGGCTCTCTTATATGCGTTCCCGCCGCTTCAACTGATCCATCCTCTCCTGGAGCGGGTCAGGCAGGAGGGATTGTCCCTCATTCTAGTGACCCCAGAGAACTGCTCAGCTCTGTGGTTCCCTGAGCTAGCGGCGTTCTCTTGCACCGAGCCGTGGCCGGTACTGATCAGACCGGACGCGCTTTCACAGTCGCACGGGATGGTGCACCACCCGCCCGATGTGATGGGTCGGTTGTTGGTTTGGCTTCTGAGAGGTTGATTCTATAAGGCAGAGTCTGCCAGAAGCAGTTATCAACACTATTCAGAGTGCTCGCGTGCCTTCCACTTCCTCCCTTTACGCGGCGAAGTGGGGCGCTTTCTCTACATGGTGGGACCTCAACCACGTTGTGCCATCTCTCTGTGAGGTGGGAAGCGTGCTTGGGTTCCTTCAGTGTTTGCTGGAGAAAGGTTTGGCTTTCTCCACTATCAAAGTCTATGCGGCAGCCGGGCCACGCAGGATATGACGGGAAACCGGTTTTCAGTCACCCACTGGTCAAGAGATTCTTGCGTGGAGTTAGACGTGTTAAACCTGTTTCTCGTGTGCTTACACCGCGTTGGGATCTTCCCACCGTGTTGCGTGGTTTATCCAAGGACTCTTTCGAGCCTCTGTCTCAAGCCCCTTTGGATGTCCTTTCCTTTAAAACGGCACTCTTATTGGCTTTGGTTTCTGATAAACGTGTCGGTGAGTTGGCCGCGCTGTCTGTCAGCCCGAACTGCTTGTTATTGAACGAGGACAACTCCTTCGCGCTGCTTAGACCTGCATTCCTCCCCAAGAACATATTCAGTTATTTTCGATCGAAGGATATTGTGCTTAAAGCTTTTCACCCCCCGCCTCATACTAGTGAAGCGGAGGTTGCATCACCTGTGCCCGGTGCGGGCATTGGCTATGTACGTGAAACGCTCAGCTGAGTTTCACTCCACACAACAGTTGTTTGTGTGTTATAGCGACACTGCCAAGGGCCGCGCTCTTTCTAAACAGCGGCTGCCCCGCTGGATATGTGAGGGTGTCTGCTTAGCCTACACTCGGCAGGGCTTAGCATCACCTTTTGGGTGTTAGAGCTCACTCTGCACGAGTGGTGGCCGCTTCGTCGGCCCTATTCAAGGGAATTTCGGTAGAAGACATTTGCGCGGCTGCATCATGGTCTTCCCCCGGTCCTTTTATTCGTTTTTACATGTTGGACATGTCCAGGGGCTCACTCGGCCACTCTGTGTTGGAGTCGGGCTCCCTCTCTACGAATTAGATATTGGTTTATCGCTCAGAGCCTGTTACGCTCGTGATGTCGCTCAGCTTCTTTCTCTCTCCGCTGTCACCCGGTGATGTTCCAGCGTGGGCACTGAGCTCAGGAGTGACCGGTTATTATTGCTTTGATTACGGTTCGTAACCGGCGTTTTAATATCCTGTCCACTATTATTAAACATTGCACAACAGGTTCCTCCTGCTGCCTCTTTTTGAGCGTATGTAGGAAGGGCCTTGGTGATCGTTGCTATTAGTAGCTTGGTTTTCTTCCTAGCTCCGCCCCTATGGTAGCGGACGTAGGAGAAGCCTTGTTGCTCTGCATTCCTTGTTTTTTCATGTTCAATGAAATACGGGTTGAATCAGAGTTACAGACTCACTCTATTCTCTTTATCATCGCATTGCGTGTTCTTAAGAGAATTCAGGGTTTCTTATTTAGCTGTTGTGTTTTGCACATCTTCGGCTTTTTGAGTTTGATGTGCCCTGTGACTTAGGTCTTTATTTTTGTGACTTGGGCCCAGCAAGAGTACATTTATCGGGCTCCACTCGCAGCTTCACCTTAGCCCATAAGGCGAAGCCTAGACGGCGTAGCCTACATGAAATAGAACGATAGTTATGTTATTATAACTCTAGTTCTATGATTGTAGGCGTAGCCGTCTAGTTTCCCACCTGCTCCAAATGCTGAAAGAATACCTGGGAGGACGAACACAGCTGTGCACTGCATTATATACACGGTGTCGTGGGAAATGTGGGCAGTGCCCACGTTGATTGGTGCATTGCTGAAAATGTTCAGTGCACGAGAGTGCGCGCACGGGACAAGCCCATAAGGCTACGCCTACAATCATAGAACTAGTTATAATAACATAACTATCGTTACTGTACCCAGCTATGGCACTACTGCCCCTAGTGGTCAGATGTAAGTATCCTACTCTACAAGACCAAGCATGCGAGTATTTTAGTGTCGCATTGGATGAGTTTTGTGACATACAAGACAAGCCTCAGCTGGCAATATTTGCACAGTCTGTGTCAAACGATTGTGTGATCAAAGAAAAACTCCTTGATATTGTGCCATTAAAAGACAGAACACGAGGCATAAGATTTGAAAGAAACAATGATGGCTGCATTTGTGAAAGCAAATCTGCCCATACCGAAGCTAACTGCAATAGCCACGGATGGAGTGCCAGCCATGATCGGATCTGTGAACGGGCTTGTGGTGCTGTGTAAAGCTGACCAAACATTTCCCGAGTTTTGGAATTTCCACTGCATCATCCACAGGGAGCAACTTGTGTCTAAATCACTGAATTTAGACAATGTCATGAAGTCTGTGATGGAAATCGTCAACTACATCCGCACACATGTGCTTAACCACTGGCAATTCAAGAATCTTATCGCTGAGCTGGACCAGGAGCTTCCAGGTGACCTGCCGCTGCACTGCACTGTGAGGTGGCTGTCGAAAAACAAGGTGCTTTCTCGCGTTCTTTGGTCTTTTGAATGCCGTGAAACTATTCATGGAAGAGAAGGACATGGACTATCCCGAGCTCTTGGACCCCAACTGGATTATGGATCTGGTCTTTTTGGTCGGCATGCTGTGTCACTTGGACAGACTGAACCTGACCCTGCAGGGTAAGTTAAACATGCTGCCTGACCTGGTGCAAAGTATGTTTGCGTTTGTCAGCAAACTGAAGCTGTTCAAGATGCATATACAAAAGGGAGATTTAGCGCATTTCCCCGCTCTGCTAAAAGCCCTGAATAAGCAAACAGACAGATATGCAGCACTGGTTGAAAACCTGCACAAAAGCTTTGTGACCCGGTTCGTGATCCGTGATCTACAACTGAAAAGGCAACAGATTACGTTCCTAGTCGACCCGTTTAATGCGGAGACGTACTGTTTGAAAGCTCCGCTAGTCACAGATGAGGCTGCGGCTGAGTTGGAGATGATCGATCTTTGTGAGGAGGACCAACTGAAACCTGCTTTAAGGGAAGGGACCGTTGAGTTCTGGAAAAGTGTGCCAATGGAAAAATACCCCAATGTCATACGGGGTGCGCTCAAGATACTGTCAATGTTTGGGTCAACATACGTCTGCGAGTCTGTGTTTTCTACCCTGAAACACGTGAAATCAAAGCATCGATCTGTTCTGACTGACACACGTGAAAGAATTGCGTCAAGTGGCAACAACGGAATACAAGCCAGATTTGAGAGGATTGTTCAAGGCAAAGAATGCCAGAAGTCCCACTAAGCAACATGCATAGTAAGAGAAAAACGTTATTGTAAATTGCTATAATTTTATTTGTGGACTTGATTGAACTGAGAGTTTGTGTGTGAGACAGCGCACACAATGTTCATTGTTGAAAATGACTGGCCTGTGGTCTTAGTACTGTAGGAGTCCATTTCTGTCATTATCATGTTGGTGTGTGGCATTCACAGTAAATCTGGCTGAGCAGAGGTCTGTGTCTCTCTGTGTGTGTGTGTGTGTGTGTGTGTGTGTGTGTGTGTGTGTGTGTGTGTGTGTGTGCACGCGCGCGTGTGCGCGTGTATGTGTGTGCGTGTGTGAGAGTGAGGAAGGGATGAGGCGATGTTCATGTGTGCTCGTGTGTATGATGTGGCTCGTTGCAGTAACACGGTAATTAGTCTGACTGGTTGGCCACCCCTGGAGTAGGCTATGTTGCTAAAGTGTCCAAAAGGTGAAAGTGTATTGATTTTTAGGTGACTTTGCAACATATTCCATGCAGCATATTCTGCACTAACACTAAAATCTGTATTTTCAAGATCAGTCCTGGCACTACTACGCTGACTTCCGAAACTGCGTACGCGTGTCTAGCGTGCTTATTAATTATTTATTGACACGGTTATTCTCACCTCACACGTTTTTATTATACAACATTATTATTTATTATTATTATTATTGTTATTATTATTATTATTATTATTTATTCATGATTATACAGAATTCTGCGTGGAAACCCGAACACGCATGTCTCTGAGGGCATTTGCGCACCGTTTATTCATCCGGCCCCGGGACCTGTTACATATGCGTGGGCTTTATTCCGGTTACTTAAACCACTTTAAGTGGAATAGGGAAGCCTTACTGATGACATCAATGGGTTGGTTTCAACGTGTGTGAACGTGGGGCATGATGCCAAGCAAGATATTGCTAAATGGAGTCATTCTAAAAGTTCCGGTAGAGAGACATGTAACTATAAGTATCAAATTCATAGTGTTCAACCAGCAGATCAGCTGGCAAAGAAAATATGACTCTCATTCAAGGTACTGTTACATTCAAAACATAAGTGTGGGGATTTAGCTTATTGTTTAATTGTAATGTGGTTAAATAAACAAGATAAGACAAATACACTGGAACGCTATCTAAATTTCGAAGTAGGCCTAAATCTTTGTGTTTTTGCCAAAGTGAAGTTATTGTCGTAATTAGCAACTTATTTGAATGTTTCTGTTTTGTTTAACATATAATGCTCTAATGTACATACTTTTTGTGTATTAATCCTTTCAGTGTTTCTTGTGTGCTATTTTGTGATGCCAAACATATCCACCACAGTCTCTCAACAAGATGTGAAGGAATTGGAAGAATTCAATAAAACGATGAATGTTATGGATTACTTGTCCCCCACTATAGAAGAGTTGAAAAATTATTATGTAAGTAAGCACTAAAAATACTTCGTTACTTTTCTTTAATCAATGTATATTTATTTTCGCTCACGGAACCCTCAACGTTTAAAGTCTGAGGTCATGGATTTTAAATTGTGCAAGATTAACTTGAACTTGACATACTTAAAGGTCCTTGCCATTGGTTATATTCCATGCTTTATTAACTAAAATAATAGTCAATGCATCTCTAAGCATCCGTGCACAATATAAACCCTCATTGGATAATCGACATTTCCTCACATCTGAAATGTTAGTCAGGCAAAATGAACTGCTGGGTGGGTGTGGCAGTGAAGCTGACTGATAAAAATCGCCAGTTAAACTCAGTCGCAATACTAACGCTACCTGCGATGTTAACACGATTAAAAGTATATGTTTTGCAAAAGGCGCTGCTTTTCTTTTTGCAATCTGGACACGTTTGACTGCCAAATGTTAAGTGGTTTGTTTCGGTTGAATACCTTTTAATCAGCAGCGTCACTCACAGCTTGAATAAACTCACTAGTTTACATTGGGGTAGACCAACAGCTGAAAGCTCAATCGTCATGTTTCTAATGTTTGCTGATAGGACTTCCCTTCAAAATGTACAAATGTATAATACCTGTGTTTATGATGATTGTTGTGGCATGGACCTTTAAAGAGCCAGTGAACCTAAAACCACATTGTTTTTGTTTTTGACGTGGTCATTTGTCTTATATGATCGTCAACATAGTAATCTATTTATCACTGTTACTGAAATAAGTCCCCAATTGAGAGAAAAAGGGAGTAAAATCCTATATTTTTGCCATTCTCCTCAAAACACTATGTGAACGTTCCACTCTGTTGCGAACGCAGGTGACGTTCTTTTCGTGACGTCAGACTACTTTTCCTAGGTAGTCTGACGTCACGACCAAGGGGCACCGGCGGCACTCTGTCCGGGCAACGGTTGACTGCGGTGTCCGCGAGAAAGTTGGGCTTTTCGGACACTTTTGTGTCACTTCTGTGTCACGGTGTGTGTGGATGGTGAAACTCCGTCTGAGCAGCGATTTATTTAATGTCCGCGTCCGAGGCTACCCGGACACCTATAGTATAACGCTACGGTGTGTGGCGCATTTCATATACAACATCGCTTATCATAACGCTTATAACAGTTAAACAACGACGGTACTAAAAAAGTATCATAAAGTTGGCGTGGGTCGTAACCATGGTGATAACACGCCCCCCTCTTTCCTAAAACTCTCAGCCCAAAACGCATTTCTTTATCACATAGTGGTCAAATTCCAGCTGAAACAGTGGGCTCACTGGCTCTTTAATAAGTTATAATAATAAATAAATAAATAAATAACCTAATACATTTCTCTGTAGGCCAAGGTATTCAAGGGCCACAAGCCAAAGGTAAGCAAGCCCCTGGGCGGAATCACGCTACCTGTAGGAAACAACACAGAGGAGATCCGCGCCTCTGCTTGTGCTATCCGGGCCTACCTCGAAAATCATCTTCCTCAGATCATCAAAGAGTTTTTCGAAGGCCCTGATCGCCATTATCTCATTGAAGGGGTGGAAGGAATAGTGAACCAGCTGAGTGAAATTCCGGAGAGAGGAGGTATGCAGCACACAAAAATAAGCCTGTGCCATCTGGACTACAAGGAGCCTACAAAAATTTACCAGAGGAAAAAAATGGGCCTTCGAATCCTGAACAATGTCAACAAGTGGGTAAAGAGTTTCATTGAAGACTTCAGTCCAGAGGTTTCCAGTGGAAGTAGGTAAATGCTGTGTTAATCCCCAAAGGGGAAATTCAGTTGCCAAAACAGCAAAGTGAAGGAGAAAAAGAGAGAAGAAAATAAATTAATACAAATGAGTGAAGACAAAGAAAAATGATATATTAGGGGTTAGAGGGACAAGATGATGGTCATGTGGTAGATGGGGGGGGGTGGGGGGCTTGATCTTCCTCCTCATCCTCATCCTCCTCTCAGTCACCCACTCCAGTCTGTCCAGCTACAGCCCCACCACAGAGCTGGCCTTCCTGCACAGCTCTGATGCCACCTCCCCAGCACATCACGGTGAAGAACAGTGCACTGGCCACCGCAGACTGCTAGAACATCTGTAATATATTACACACTTGGACAATCTTAGCCTCCTCCTCCTGTAGAGGGCATCGGGCTTACATTTTGGTCCAATCTGTTGTTGAGCTGCACCCCATCTTGTAAGAGTCCACTCTTACAAGGTGGGGTACAGAGTCTCCCTCCACCCTGGATTGGGGGCTTCCGACATCTTCATCTGTACCACCCCACCAACTCCTTATGAGCCATGTTGAGCTGGAGGTGGTTGGGATCACACCAATCTACAAAGTCCTTAACAGGGCTGCCAAGGTTTTAGAAAACCTCAACATTTGTTTGGGGCCCGTTTTGGGGTCGCCACCACTTGCTGAAGACATAACTACTTAAACCCATTTCCAGTTTCATAAATTCGAATCCTTACCCAAATCATAAAATAAATATAGGTGGTCACATATCACTATTGACCACTGGGTATGGGACTTTTTGACCCAGACCGAACCCAAGTCTGCGGTCCCACAGAACCCCCTCCATTGCGGCAGTACTTGCCTTTTAGTTGGCAACTTACTTTTTAATCACTGCATGACAACTCGGATAAAGACTTCTGTCACGTGAATGACATGTTTAAAACATGCCCATAGGTTTAGAATTTGTATCCCAGAACCCCTAACAGATATCCCAAAAAGCCACATGCCTTTGACCGAAAGAAACATGTTTTAAAATGTTGAAAATTATGGATTCATAACATTTGTTTTTTTATGTTATTATATGATTATATTTTATACTATTTATCTGTTGAACGTGAATCGAATCCATTTGTTCGTTTAAAGTAACCAACACTCATTTTATGTAAGTGAATTAGTTCAAATTGGAATTTGACCAATATATATATTTTAGAATACATTTGCACCGGGGCCCTTTTTAACCTACTTACGCCACTGTCAACTTGCCATATCTTATGACGATGAAAAGCAATTGACAACGTTATTTAGCTTACTTTCAAAATTACCGTGGGCTCGTAACTATGACGGCTTAAACTCACACTGCTTCAGCGTGCCGTCGCTACTACGGTGCGACTTTGGGCCGCGCTTAGTGCGCTCTGCTCTGTCTGCGTACGGTCGCGGTCAGATTTAAAAAAGCTCTGCACGGTTCGAACCACGCATCGTATATGATTATTGTATATGATGTTATATCATTGAAAAGGTTCGCGTGATAGCCCGTAATTGGACTGAGAAATAGGAGGTGTGGCGTTAGAGCGTGTGAAGAGGGTAATTTGCGTCTGACGCTCAATGCGTGAGATTTGGCAGCTCTGTTATGAGCCAAGTTCAGCTGGAGGTGGTTGAGATCACACCATTCTACAGAGTTCTTAATCATCTCTCTGTACTCCTCCTCATTGCGCTCCATGATGCAACCTACGATGGAGAAGTCATCAGAGAGCTCTGCATATACTGTGATTCAGAGTTCAGTGTTTCCCCTACATGCATCATAATAAATGCAATATTATTTAAAACATATATCAAGGGTGCCCCCTACTGCACCCCCATCAATTGTTACATTGTCATTATTGTCACTGGAGGAATATTGTGGGAAAATACCGACGGCAAAATAGTGCTCTGCTATAGAATAATGAAAAATGCATAATGACTGTAGGTTGAATTACTCAATAGAAGGTAGCCTACATATTTGATTGGGTAGAACATCTTCAACAGTATTATGAAACCCAGACGATGCGATGGCTACAAATTGCAGACTAAAAACTGTATTTTCTCTAACATTAATGACAAAAAACTATGTGGAGCATTTTGTTGTGTTTTTGCTATTTATTATCGATATGTGTATTTATCTGATTCTATTTATTCTATTAATCTGATTATTTATATGTTTTGCCTTGCTCATTGTAATGCCTCTTACGTGAATAAACAAGCAATTGCAATTAAATGTAGGACTCAGTGATCCAATTTTATTTGATAAGATATGTGAGGGATTTAAAGTGTGTTTGTAGAATTGAGTGGCATCTAACTTAATTGGCAGAAATTGAATATCATTATATACGTTTTAATTAGTGTATAATCCCATGAAAATAAGAATCGTGTTTTCGTAACCATAGAATGAGCCATTTATATCTATAAGGAGCAGGTCCTCTGCCACGGAGCCAGCCATGTTGCACCGACACGTTTCTACAGTAGCCCAGAACGGACAAACGGATCTAGAGGAAGCGTTTTTAAATCTGTCAACTTTTATTAATGTGTAACTTAACTCCCTGTTTCAGCTCAAGAACACTATTGGATTTAAATAAATCTGTTTTAGGCCCGGACTTCTAGGAAGGAATGAAGGGTGTTTCATTCCCATTATTACAGCTCAGGGCAACTTAATTATATATTTTTTAGTATGGTCGTTATGTATGAGCATTGTAGTATAATAATGCGCCAATATACCGTGGCGTTATACTATAGGTGCTCCTTCGCACCACTCAGGCGTTGTGACAAAAACGCCAATTCAACCATACATTTAAATGGGGGTAGTGCATTTAAGATGCGGCGGTGGGGGCCGCATGGTGTGGCGAAAAAAGACCGGCCTGAAGCGAAAATTTTTAACAGAATAAACTTTTGGAGCACCGCAACCCGAAGTCATGCTGCAGTGCCCAATCACGTAAGCCGTCGATCAGACTGGAAGACGCCCAAGGGAAGAAGGACATTGTTTACCATGTAACGTTAGCATTGTAGAATTCCGCTGTTTACCGGGCAGCTCTCCAACACAGCCATCAACGTCAACCGCTGCCAAGATGCAGCTCCACAAACACCTCGCACCCACCACGCCACCTGCGTTTGGAGCAGAGTGGAACGTTGATAAACTGGTTGGCAGAGACTGGCAAAAACGTTGGATTTGACTCCTGTTTTCTCTAAATGAGGGTCTTATTTGAGTAAAAGTGACAAAATTGCATAGATCCCTATTTTGACGATCAAACAAGACAGCTAAGCTAAGACCTATAGATGTACAGACTAAATAACTAAATGCAATTTACAAATTTATCAAGGAACCTCATCACCTGATAATCGCTTCGCGATTCTGTTGTGGACGATTACAACATTTTGGAAGTACCTACTCACACCTTACTGTACAGGCCAAATGCCTCTAAAACCTACACACTGAACAATTTGTGCATCCTTTCAAATAGCTTAATAGCTTATGACTTATCTATTGAATTAAAAGTATATGTTAAGTGAAGGAAATCAAGAGGAAATTCACAGGGGGAAAAATAATCAGTAACCTATGACTGCTAATCGTTACTAATGATGATACACTTTGGAGCCCCGAAGGACAAAAACTCAAGGAGTAGGTGTATCTTTATCCAAGACTATAATAATAACTGGTAGGTGGTGAAGATACACTAAGAACAGGACCGAGCAAGCATTCCTGTTGAACTTGCTCATTACTGATCTTGATATGGGTCTCTGTGACGGTAAGAAATGTTTTATCCAAATGATTGACTCTCTCTCTCTCTCTCTCTCTCTCTCTCTCTCTCTCTCGCTCTCTCTCTAGAGAGAGAAAGAGAGAGAGAGAGAGAGAGAGAGAGAGATACATATATTCTATTTGTCTAACTGTTTTTAAAGTATTATTAATGAAGTTTTTTCTTTGTACAGCTCTTATCCTGTCCATCATCATTATTCAAGTTACAAGTGCAGTGCCAACCACCCGACCAACCACACTAAATAGGGGTTTAGAAAGTATCTTGAAAGCTGTGGAGGAAATTATTGAGGAAATGGTGAGTTCAATTGATAAAAAACGTTTATGAATTATGTCTACGAGACAGTCACTTCTTTTGAGTGGCTTTAAATACCAACAGGAATCTGGGATGAGGTCATATATCAATACCTCATTTTAATAAATAAACCTCAACCAGTTCAACCTCAGTAAGTTTTACTCTTTAACCAAAACCTAAATTTTCCTTCCTTAATCAGCTATATGTTCTACTCCTCTATAGGCAATTCTTTCGGACTCATGTAGCTTGGCGAACAGCACAGAGTCCTACAGAATGAACGCCCCGCAAGCCCACGAGAACCTACAGACCCACCACCTGTCCTCCTTCCAGTGCTACCTGACCAACACAAGCCACTTTGTCCCTGAAATCACTAAGGTGATGATGAATATTGTACAGGCCATTCAAGACGTACACAATTCATCCCGGCCGATGGCAGGAGACTGCACTGTCCCAGCGTTCCAGAGTGAACACAAAAAATTTCAGTACGTCCAATGCCTACTGGAGCTTTTTCAACAATGGTTAAAGAAGTCAATCTTTCCATGAATTTGTTAGGTCAACACAAATTATTTATTCAATTATACAGAGTATTTATTTTTTACTTTTACTATATTTGTGCTGGATGATGTATTTATGTAGTAGCTTTGTGTTTTGTCGGGTGTCAATGCAATTTTTCAAAATTAAGTAAAACGTCAAAGCAATGAATCCTGACATCTTGTGATTGGTCTTGGAACTTATTAGAAATTGACAAACACAAAAACAAGACATAACATTCAGAAACACATCTTTACCGTCTCAAACACAGAAACATCAAGCACATTGCTTAAAATTAAGTATGCTTATTGATGTACTGTGGGATATTCAATGTTCATAAAAAAAAACAGGTAACATTTTCTATTAGAGTAAAGTAACTTGTTTTAAATGACTCAAACACTGATCGAAAATCAAAAAAATAAAATTAAACAAAGAATATACAAGCCAACACAGAGGCCAAACCGTCCTGTAGTTTCCTAAGGGACCTTATGTTATGGTCAACCAGGTAGCGACTTACTGAGAATATTCTCCATGCTAAAAACGTAAAACTAATGAAATACTGCAAAAGTTATTAGTCATGTCTGCACTTTCTGGTTGCATGGAGTAGAAATATAACCCCAATTGAGGATGAAATACCCAGAATGTTGGTAAAATTATTATCGGTACCTAGGAAATGTGGTATCTAGGCACAAAGAGGTGAATTCTGCAGAGGATCGTCTCTGCCCAAATACTACAGAAGAACTGACTGTGATTAAAAAGTATATTATAATATTGTAGAAAAACAGCCACTTTGAAATGGTGACCGCCATCATCCTTTACAGATGACATACCAGAACATTAATCCCTCTAACAACCCCTCGCTGCCTTGCTTTTTGCTACACTCACAGTCACTCATAATAAAAAATTTGCAGTTAAGAAATAAATACAATAAAACACAGCAAGGCACCCGCTAGACTGCCTAATTATGAATAACTAAACATATTTTCCGAAGGCATTTTCAAAAACATCAGCTTAAGGAGCATGTTTATCTCGTATTCAAATATTAATATACAAGGCAAATTAAAATACAGCTTGTCAAGGTATTTTCAGCTGTGAAATTGTGCTTTGTCAAACTTTAAAGTATTAAAAAGGTAAAAGTAAGAGGACTGAGTTTCTTTGATATGGCTTTTAAACTGCTTTCAGTGTAACATGCACAAAATGACAACATGCTGTAAAGATAACTAGGCTAGGAGGGGTCTTGATTAGCACTCATTGCAGAAGTAGTGGGATGATTGACAACAGAATCAAGTAAAGATGCAATATCAAAATCTTGCAATTCAACTAAGGCTTGAAGCCAATAGATTCCCATTGAATGATTCCTGATTTGTTTTGTTCATTTGGTTTCCGGCCAAAGCATAATAAAGTCCACCAGCCCAGCCCTGAGAAAAATAAAATAAAATAAAAAGGTTGAGTGACCTGTGTATTCATCCATATTGGTACTGCAGTTTATGGTTAATTGAAAGTTTTACTCAGGCTACTCATTATGTTGTAAACTGTGCAAGGAAAAGTAGTTATTTTTTAAGAAACAATTACATGCCAATATGTCATATAAAAGGTGCAGCACAGCCCATTGGAAGTAGACAACATGAGTACCTCAGCATTTATGGACAACCCCCAGCACCTGGTTGGTATACGCTGAATAAACCCTGAGAAACAAGAACAAACTATGCCTAACAGGATTGTGCCGTGATGGCTTGGATCAAACCACCTTCATCATATGTGACCCCAGAGAATCGAAAAACAAGACTAAGATGACCCTAGTCATAACTAATCCTATGTTCAAACAAGCTTTCGTCTCATCACTTAAAGTACACACAAAATTCTCAGAAAAGCACCCAATCCATTTTCCCTTTTAAACTGAAATTACATAAAAAGACACTACCTCCATTGAAAAAATAAATTTGGGTGGTTTTTATAGTTTTTGAAGCAAAACACACTTTTTACCGGTGTCCATGTAAAGCTTTTGGTGTTCTTGACACAAAATGAAAATACTGTTTCGTAAAAGTGTGTATTTTTGTAATATGTGAACAAATTGTGACAGACCCCCAAACAGCTATGAGGATCACCACAACAATGACAACTCTTTACATCACATGAGGAAAACTTGGTTGAAGAGACAGACGGCACACCCGGCGAGCCACGCTTACTGGATTTCACAGTGTGGATCCAAGCTCGGTCCAGCATTGGACAGTAGCCAGGCAATGAGTCCCTTTAAGAACCCTTGGAGTAGTCAACATCTTGGCCTGGCTCTGAGTCCCCACAAAGCTCACAGAGTGGTTGATAGCCTGGCTATGAGTCCCCACAAAGCCCACCAAGTAGTCAATAGCCTGCTATGAGTCCCCACAAGGCTCATGGAGTAGTCAATAGCCTGGCTATAAGTCCCCACAAGGCCCATAAAGAAGTCAATAGCCTGGCTATGAGTCTCCACAAGGCCTCTGGGAACTTCCGATGGCCTGGAAGGCTTCTTTGGGCAGCAGGGACGGTTCAGTGAGGATGGAAGTCCTTGTCCCTAGTTGGCGAAGGGTGGTGCAAACCACTGGAAAAAAGAACATATGGACATGTTTCGCCATGAGCAGAGCGTAAAGAGATGTTAGAGGTGTGATACTGCACACACACCAATGTTTTCCAATTGTATCCAATTACAATTTGCTTCACTCATTTATGCATACAATACTCTAGACAAAGCTATAAAAAGGTAAAATGTGATTATAACAATATACAATAATAATGAAATAAATGGATAGCTCCGCTTGTCCAATATGCCCAGTGTGTTTCAAAAGCAAACATTTCATCAGTCTTCAATGAACAACATCTTTTGTAATACATTTTTGGTTGAATTTCTTTTTGGTAAAAATGAGTCATTCACTTCAAAAATAATGTTAGTGTCTCCATTCTAGGAACTCCCTCTGTAAGCTCACTGACTGAACTTCTTGTGAGATAGGGATCTTTGACGTCAGTTTGCATCATGGCATCCTATCTGAGGCAGCTATGCTTAGATGTGGGAGTTACAAAATAAAAATCCCAGTGACAATCATGTCCTGTTAAATGTTGCCGGTAATCTGAGAGAAATTGGTCATGCAAGCACGTGCACACACACACACACTTAGCAGAAGAATGCGAGAGAAGATAAGGGGAAATCTCTTTGATTTGTTTTATTTATTGTTTAGCATATTTTATAGCGCATCTCACCACCACGCCACCTAGTGGCGTGAGCCTCCGGGGGGGTTTAGAGTGAGGGATACTTACTAGCTCTGAGCACAGGGAGGGAGCAGTGGTGGTCCAGCCACTCTAAGGTAGTCTGATAGAGCTCTGCCTCGCAGGCCGTGGACACAGTGTTGTTGAAGGACTCAAACAGAGGCTTGATGATGATGCTGAACTGGAACACATTAGATAAGGATCATGTCTACACACACACACACACACACACACACACACACACACACACACACACACACACACACACACACACACACACACACACACACACACACACACACACACACACACACACAACTTGACAAACATTGGCCTTGTGCCCAAGCAATAAGAACAAAATGAAATACTAGCCCCCATTCCAAGAATACAAAATGATGTGTTTGATGTTTTGCCATTGCTTCTTATTCAGGTCACTGAGTCATCTGACCTACATCGCTTGCCTACCCAATGCCGGGACACCCCGTTGGGGTTTGTTACGCTTATACCACAGATACCAACACTGATTTGATATTAGTGAGTTTCATCTATAACGCTGTTTCATCTATCGACTTAATCAGCTGAAATTAAAATATTCTCCGGTAGCGCATTGATATTGTTTATGCATTGTCAAAGAAACATCTGCTTTATAGTTGTATTTGACCCTTGTTTTTAATGTTGGATTTGTAAATAGCACTCCTACAGTTAACACTTCTAATACAGCAGACTATAACAAACTCATGGGTAGGAGAAGTTTATCATTAAAATCGTAATACTAAGGCAAGAGGAACAGTGATATAAATTTATAAAAAGATACAGTTCACCGTTACTGAATTACTTAGACCCTCAAGGCTGATTTATCATAGTGAATGGCTCCCTCTCTCATACTCAAGTTATTCTGGCTTGTTTATATGCCAGTTTGATGATGATCAGTTTGATGATGATATACAAGCTAATTTTCATGTTTCTAATCTTAGGTGGTAACTTGAACTGTGTTAAGCCTCCATTATAGTTGCCGTGATGCGCAGTGCGTGAAGTGCACGGACAGTCCACGCACGGCCATCGCATTTTTGTCACCATTTGGCCTCAACATTGGTGTGGACAGGCAGTTGGAGCACTCTCCATGCGGGCCTTAAACTTCAAAGGTGTGCAACACGGGACAAATCGCCATATGAACCATGCGCATTGGCCGTGACGTAATTTTTGTTTTCGACTTTTGATTAGGTTTTATAAATACAGTCCTAGATCATTCCAGTTCCAAGTCAGTATCTCCATCTAAAATAGCTTGGACTCTCAACATTTATGACACCCTCTGTTAAGTGAACTGAATATACAGCCATTGTAGAATCAGACCATTCAACCTTATTGCTGGATTTATGATTCTTCCTCAACCGGGCGGTAAACCTACAAAAAACAATAATGCCTGCATAACGTCATCACTCCCTGCGCTTGTCAAGCCAAGCTACCTCGTTCTCCTCAGTATTCCTCGTGCCCTATTGTAACCGCCAATCTCAGGATCTGGGCTAAATTTAGACAACATTTCAATCCAACAAAATTTTATATTTATGGTCCCATAAGTAATAATCAAGTCAGCCTCCCAGCCAAATTGGATTCTGACTTTTCTCAGGGGCAAAAAGGGCAGCCATGGAAAGATTCAGTGAACTATTCATAAAGTGCACTTTTGCTAGTTGAAATGCTCTTTCCACCAAATTTAAAATACAAACTCATAACCTGTTCTGTTACTTCCAAATTAGTCACTTTGTTCAAAGTATCAGCCCATCTTTCCTCAATTTACCACAAAAAACAGGAGTGGGGAGCACTATACTAATACTATATAGTACTATATACTATAGCATATACTAATAGTATATGCGGAGGGTAACCTGTCACAGGTAGCCTAATAATCACAGCGCCCAAAATAGGGCCAAGTGATCTGTGTGTTCGTAGACAAACTAAAATCTTGTTGTGTTGTTACTGGCAATAGTTATGAATAAGCAACTATTCAGAACACAATCAAAATCGTTGTCAAGCAATTAAAAATGTACTCCTCTTACATGAAGAGGAGCTAGGCTACTGTAACTCTACAACAATCAACTATCTGGTACGTATACAGTGTGTAAAGCTATATATGTTATTGACCAATCAGAGAATCAAGTATTCAACAATGCTGTGGTATAAAGCTCTTTAGCATCAGCTATCCGGTACATTTGCAGTACATTAAGCTCCATTATATCAACTATCTGGTATGTATACTAACATAAGCTATAGCTTTAAACCACAACTAATTACCGTAATTTCCGGACTATAAGCCGCTACTTTTATCCCATGCTTTGAACCTCGCGGCTTAAACAATGACGCGGCTAATTTATGGATTTTTCCCGCTTTCACAAGCTTCATGCCGCCAAAAAACGGAGCAAAAAAAACACATTCTGTGACGGTG